>CM019922.1:4683627-4731297 GCA_009764595.1 Geothlypis trichas
GAAAGTTTCCTAAAGACTTCAGGAGAGGCTGGAACCCACAAAAGTGTGAAATTTAGAGATTATAGAGAGAGATTTAGATTATAGAGAGCAGTGTAGGTGCATCACTGGGTGAGAAATTGAGATTTTGGGGTTTTTAGTGTGGTGTGGATGGCAGCAAGATGGAGGGCACAGGGTGTTGTCCTGGGGTTCTTCTCCATGCTTCTTCTTCTTCCTTCTTCTCCATGGGTTTGGGTGGAATTTTGTAATTGGGCAGGAAAGTCAGCTCTTAATTGGATGGTTTAGTCTTAAAAGCCCTTGGAACAAGAGATTGTTGGCCATTTTGCTGCAGAACTCATGGTTGTGAGACTGTTTTACTGATAAGAAATAATAAATAAACACCTGAGTGTGAACATGAATCCCAAGTGCCTTCAGTCCAGACCCAGAGGAACCAGCAGTTCCCCAGCCTGACTCATTCTCCCAGTTGAGGTTTTGGGATTTTTAGTGTGGTGTGGATGGAAGCAAGATGGAGGGCACAGGGTGCTGTCCTGGGTTTCTTCTTCATGCTTCTTCCTCCTTTTTCTTCTTGGCTTTGGGTGGCATTTTGTAATTGGGCAGGAAAGCCCACACTAGGGGCTCTTTGGGATCAGTTTTTGGGTTAAAAGGGGAAATAATCCAGGTGTCAGTTCTTAATTGGACAGTTTAGTCTTAAAAGCCCTTGGAACAAGAGATTGTTGGCCATTTTGTGCCTTGCTGCTGAACTCATGGTTGTGAGGTTGTTTTAGTGGTAAGAAATAATAAATAAACACCTGAGTGTGAACATGAACCACTGCCTCAAGTGCCTTCAGTCCAGACCCAGAGGAACCAGCAGTTCCCCAGCCTGACTCATTCTCCCTGTTGAGGTTTTGGGATTTTTAGTGTGGTGTGGATGGATGTAAGATGGAGGGCACAGGGTTTGTCCTGGGTTTCTTCTTCTTCATTCTTCTCCATGGGTTTGGTGGCATTTTGTAATGGGGCAGAAAAGTCCACACTAGGGGCTCTTTGGGATCAGTTATTGGGTTAAAAGGGAAAATAATCCAGGTGTCAGCTCTTAATTGGATAGTTTAGTCTTAAAAGTCCTTGGAACAAGAGATTGTTGGCCATTTTGTGCCTTGCTGCAGAACTCATGGTTGTGAGGCTGTTTTAGTGGTAAGAAATAATAAATAAACACCTGAGTGTGAACATGAACCACTGCCTCAAGTGCCTTCAGTCCAGACCCAGAGGAACCAGCAGCTGGAACTGCCACAATTCAGCTCCCATCCCATGACTCCAGGAGGAGGTGGCATTGCTTTTCCTGCTTATCCCAACTCTATTTTTCTTTTTTTTTTTTTTTTTTGTTTTTAAATGCTTTTGGAAGCGTCAGCCTGAAGGCTTTGGGTGGCACAGCAGTGACCCTGTGTGACTGTTCCCTGCATTGTTCCCGGGACAATGGTGACAATAACTCACCCCACACCCTGCAGACAACCACAGCCATCCTCTCATCCCTCCCCGTGCTGAAATCTCCAAGGAAAACAAAGAAACAAAGATTTTAATCCAGCCCAAAACCATCCAGGCACTGCCCAGATTGATCAGGGGAAGGACTCCGAGGGGTTTTTAGCCCTCTCAGCCCCTCCTGCCTTGCACGCATGGCAGAGTTGAAATAAATTAAAAATAAACAAATATGGACAACAGGCTGGATCCCTCAGCAAAGATGTCAGGCTTGAGGAATTCCTCAGAACTCGTTTCAACAACGTTTTAAGGGCTCCTCGTTGTGAGTGTGTGTCATAAAAGGGGTTGAATTTCAGCAGCATCAGCCCTTTGAAATGGGAGCAGAGGGGGAAGGAGCCTGAGCAACACAGCAAGCAGCAAATGCTGAGTGAAGCCAGGCTGTGTTTGGCCTTGTCACAAATTCTGTCCCCCCCAAAGCAGAGGTTTCATGCCTGAATCCTTCCAGGATCCCACATTTTTATGTCCATGCTGTGCTGAAGCCCAGAGGGTTTCCATACCCGTTACAATTAAATGTATGTACACACCCCAACATCAAATATACATCAGCAGACAAGCAGAATCAAAGGGGAAATAAATGCTTTGCTGACGTTTTTATTTGTGGGCAAATTCCCATCCTAAAAGCTAAAGAGCTTCCAGACTTAAATCTTTCATTAGGTTCAGAAGGTTTGAATTAGGGAGCAGTGCTAAAAATAGATTCTGCTATTTAAAAAGTAATGGGTTGTGCTGTATCACTTAACTGCTGGAATTAGGAGGAACAGCCTAGAAAAGATTCAGAGAATCAGGATGAAAGAAATGCACAATAAAGCTTTGTAAGCTTAGCCCAAACCACACCCAAGGCCAAGCCAAGCTCACTTAAAATGTGAATATCCAGAACAGGTTTTGAAAAATTTCAGCTTCTTCAGGAACAGCTGTGCAGTGTGTCCTTCAACAACACTTTTTATGATTTTTTTTAGCTTTTTATCAAAGCTGAGATTCGCACCAGAATATTCCTGATGTCCAGGGAGGAGCAGAAGTGCAACCTGTGATTTTCCTGCAGCTCCAGAGGTTGGAGGTGACTCAGGAAACGCCTGGAATCTGCTGCTGAGGAAAACTTCTCCACACACACACACACAGACAGTTTGTGCCCTGTCTGAACAATTCCCAGCTCACCTGTGATGGGTGCTCTGCCTGTTTTTGTTGGTTAAGATCACAGCCCGGGCTGGGTGCAGGTGTGACAGGAGCAGAGCAGCCCCGGTGCCAGGGCACAGCTCATCCTCCCCGCTCAGAACTGTCCCTGCAGGCAGGGCTCCCTTCCCTGAAAGTCACCCTCACCTCGGTGCCGCTCCTCCGAGGGAAAATGGGAGATTTCCAAGTGATTTATTCAAATTATGGATATTGATCTGGTACCGATAGCCAATTGTGACAGACAAAACTGTCTAACAGTTTAGAGTTACAAAGTGTGTGTTTATTGTGGGATAGCTCCCAAACACTCACTGCAATTTACAGGTGATTACAGAGCCCTTTTATCTGTACAGGTATTGAATACCAAAAATGCAAATGCATGCTCATGACTTTGGTACATCCCATTTCCAATATGAATGTTGAGCTAGTACCAATATCCAAAAATTCTCTAAAAGTTCAAAATTACAAAGTGTGTGTTTATTGTGGGATAGCTCCCAAAATACACACTGCAATTTACAGGTGATTAGAGTCCTTCTATCTCTAAGTATATAAGAGCATCTATAAGTATATAAGAGTATTAAATACCCAAAATACAAATGCATGCTCATAACTTTGGTACATCCCATTCCCAATATGGATATTGATCCAGTACCAATATCCAAAAACTCTCTAACAGCTTAAAATTAGAAAATGTGTGTTTATTGTGGGATAGCTCCCAATACACACTGCAATTTACAGGTGATTACAGAGTCCTTTTATCTGTACAAGTATTGAATACCCAAAATAAAAATGCATATTTGTAACTTTGGTACATCCCATTCCCTGCTTCCTATGGAAATTAGTTCAAAAGCCATTAAGCATGCACAGTTTGTTCCCTGAAATGGGTCGGTGGTCCCTTTCATGGGGAGGAAATAAATGAAGTCTTTCATAATGAGGAAGTAAATGAAGTCTTCCTCATTCTGACCTTTCTGCCTTTTCAATGCAAGTGTGACAAATGAACCCTTGGTAGAACTCCCATTCCCCATCTTCAGTTGGTTTCAGAACAGAGGAGGCCACAATTGTCTGATGTTCATAAAGCAATTTATCAGTTTCTATATTCTTCATTATAAACACAGCTAACCCAACATTGTGTTGCCAAGCAATCAATTATCAGTTAACTCCTAACTCTTAACTTCATCAAGGCCTACCCATTGATTTTGATTAATTCTAATAAAGCTTATCTCTAACTAAAACCTCAGCTCCTCTAAAATCCCTAAATTCCTTAAAGTCTCACAAGAAGGAAGGTTGGTTATTAGGAAAAGGGTTTTTAGAGAAAGGGTGATGAATTCTGGAATGTTCTGCCCAGGGAGGTGGTGCAGTCCCCATCCCTGGGTGTGTTTAACAAAGCCTGGATGTGGCACTGGGTGCCAGGGTTGAGTTGAGGTGTTGGGGCTGGGTTGGACTCGGTGATCTTTAGGGTCTCTTCCAACCTGTGAATTCTGTGATTTTATGAATTCCCTGTGGTCCTGACTCACCCACTCTTCCCAAAATCCAGGCTGTTGCATAAAAACCCCTCAGTGCGTGCAGAAATCCCCTGCTACAGCTGCTCTCAGCCAGACCCGAACTGCTGAAATACTTCATGTTAGTAAAAACAACTCAAATAAGCAAAAACCTCCTGCTTAAATCAGCCCAGAGAGAATAAACATGCACAGAACGACACCAGGGTGTTCCTTCAGCTGGATAATCCTTCACTCGCCTCACAGCTTTGTGCTAAAATCAAAGTGTCTGAAAACAGGATGTGTCTAAATTAGGCCTGTGCAGGAATAATTTGTTTGGGAGCTCAAAACAAAAAGGACAGCCTGCCATGTTGCAGCTCTGAACGCTCCCTCACGCCAGGAATTTTGGATGTTTCACATCTGTTGGAGTCTCCTCTTGCTGGAGCCTTATAGGAAATGATTTACTGAGTTCCTCTGACAACAAGAGCTTGCCCCCCATCCAGTGCTGACGAGAAAAACCCCGAGCGTTTTGCAATCAGCAGATTCAGGGTTTCAGCTGCTGGAGCAGGAGGCTGAACACGACTTTTATGGCCAAGGAATTCCGTGTGCAGTCAGACTTTGCAGGGGGAGCTGGAGGACACTGCAGAGAGTTCCACATCCCAGCATTTAAGGCTCAGAGGGTCTTAAAATCAAACTCTGGAGAAACAAAACCTCTCCTTCCCCGCTGTGCTGTTCAGACACAAAGGGTTTCACGTCCCCTTGGGTTCCTCCCCCAGCTTTTGCTGCGGGTCGAGCAGGATGAGGCAAAGCTGCGTTGTTTCATCCCAGAGTTATGAGCAGAACCCAGAAAGGTCGACAGCCCCACTCACGCTCAGACCACAGCGGCCCTCACAGTTACCCTGACAGCGTTCCAGGCCAAAATAAACAGCGGGCAGCGTCTCCTCGCAGACGGCTCCGTGCATTCCTCGCCGCGGGGAGGGCGCCTGGAGGCGGCCGCAGCCTCCCGAGGGCCATTAAGGGAGCACAGGCTGTGCCCTGGGACATCTGCTCGCTGTGTTCCTTGGCTGGCACCGCCACACGGGCCAAGGGTTGTCTTCTCCAGAGAGCCCCAGCGCTCCCAGTGACCACGGGCTGGCCCCAGCACGCTGCCTGCAGCCGCCTCCCCTGGCCGCACAAAGCATCCCAAAGAGGAAGGATGGTGGGCAAAGCGTGGCTCCCCTGCCTGAGGTGAAGGAGAGGGGTCAGGCCAGCCCCAGCCCCATCACGCAGCCCTGCAGAGCCTCTGGAATTGGAACCACATGTGCCGAGGCTGGGGGAGCTGTGCAAACACAGCACGGCCCCGTGCGCGGCCCGGCTTCCAGGCGGTGACGTGAGGAGTTTGGAATTGAGACTGCAGAGGAGGAACCGAGGCCAGGCAGAGCAGAAAAACCAGCAAAAGCAGAGCAAAACCTCTGGGTTTTAGAGATTTGTGACAGGAGTAGGGCTGGAATTGGGCTGGTGGTGTTTTACCAGCAGAAATATCAGCAGTGCCCAGCAATCCTTCACTTGGAAATCCTGGATGAACCAGGGAGGGGATGTGGGGTGGTTGTACCAGCACAGCATTAGAGCACACCCTGTGTGAGTAAATTCACTTTTCCTGGAGTCTAAATGAGGTGGTTCATCAGAAAAACCAACAAAAGCAGAGCAAAACCTCTGCTTTTTAGAGGTTTGCAACAGGAATGGGGCTGGAATTGGGCTGGTGATGTTTTACCTGCAGGAATATCAACAATGCCCGGCATTCCTTCATTGGGAAATCCTGGATGAGCCAGGGAGGGAATGTGGGGTGGTTGTACCAGCACAGCATTAGAGCACACCCTGTGTGAGTAAATTCACTTTTCCCGGAGTCTAAATGAGGTGGTTTATCAGAAAAACCAACAAAAGCAGAGCAAAACCTCTGGGTATTAGAGGTTTGCAACAGGAATGGGGCTGGAGTTGGGCTGGAGGTGTTTTACCAGCAGAAATATCAGCAGTGCCCAGCATTCCTTCATTGGGAAATCCTGGATGAGCCAGGGAGGGGATGTGGGATGGTTGTACCAGCACAGCATTAGAGCACACCCTGTGTGAATAAATTCACTTTTCCTGGAGTCTAAATGAGGCGGTTCATCAGAAAAAAACAACAAAAGCAGAGCAAAACCTCTGGGTTTTAGAGGCTGGAATTGGGCTGGTGATGTTTCACCAGCAGAAATATCAGCAGTGCCCAGCAATCCTTCATTGGAAAATCCTGGATGAGCAGAGCAGAGATCCCTCTGATCCCATTCCCAGCAGGGTTTGGTGCAGTTTTGAGGCTCAGCCTTCATTCCCTGCTCAGCCCATCTCAGGGAGGGGATTTGGGGTGGCTGCACCAGCACAGCATTAGAGCACACCCTGTGTGAGTAAATTCACTTTTCCTGGAGTCTAAATGAGGGAGTTCATCAGAAAAACCAACAAAAGCAGAGCAAAACCTCTGGGTTTTAGAGATTTGTGACAGGAGATGGGCTGGAATTGGGCTGGTGGTGTTTTACCAGCAGAAATATCAGCAGTGCCCAGCAATCCTTCATTGGGAAATCCTGGATGAGCCAGGGAGGAAATGTGGGATGGTTGTACCAGCACAGCATTACAGCACACCCTGTGTGAGTAAATTCACTTTTCCTGGAGTCTAAATGAGGTGGTTCATCAGGAAAACCAACAAAAGCAGAGCAAAACCTCTGGGTTTTAGAGGCTGGAATTGGGCTGGTGATGTTTCACCAGCAGAAATATCAGCAGTGCCCAGCAATCCTTCATTGGGAAATCCTGGGTGAGCAGAGCAGAGCAGATCCCTCTGATCCCATTCCCAGCAGGGTTTGGTGCAGTTTTGAGGCTCAGCCTTCATTCCCTGCTCAGCCCATCTCAGGGAGGGGATTTGGGGTGGCTGCACCAGCACAGCATTAGAGAACACTCTGTGAGAGTAAATTCACTTTTCCTGGAGTCTAAATGAGGTGGTTCATCAGAAAAACCAACAAAAGCAGAGCAAAACCTCTGCACCTCTGCTTTTTAGAACTTTGCAACAGGAGATGGGCTGGAATTGGACTGGTGATGTTTTACCAGCAGAAATATCAGCAGTGCCCAGCAATCCTTCATTGGGAAATCCTGGATGAGCCAGGGAGGGGATGTGGTGTGGCTGTACCAGCACAGCACCAGTGTGTGAGGAAATTCACTCTTCCCTGTGTAAATTTAGCCTTCCTGGAGGCTAAACAAGGTTGTTCATCAAATGCCCCCAGAGGAAGGTTCAATATTCCTCAGGGAAATCCTCAGGATTCCCTTATGGATTAAAGACAAGTGAAAAATGAATCCTGCAGTACCCAGCGACCACATCCAACTAGAAATCGTACTTGCAATAAAAAGGCAAAATTCTGTCTCTGAAAACGGCAGAATTTACTTCCAGCACCAACCCACATCGAGTCCCGAGTCTGGAGAGGCTTGGGAATATTGGGAATTAAAGCATTGAAGCCTTCCCTTGGCCAAGGAGCCTCCCAGGCAGCCAGTAGCTCTGGATGTGCTTTCCTTTCTCTCACTGTTCTCCAAAAATTCCACTGCAAGCAGGAGATTCTGCTTTCCATCCCTGGAGACTGAGGAGCAGCAAGCAAGGCTCCAGCCCTGCATCTCCCAGTTTGATGGTTCAGGGAGTGCCTGTGCACAGGGACGTGTGAAATCCCTTTGCCTTCAGCCCAGGTAATTTTATCAGGGCATTGACCCAGGAGTCTCCTGCTCACAGCACCAGCTCAGCCTCTCAGTGATGCAGCTGGGAATTTGTCAGGGCAGATCTCAGACTCCTGGAGGGAAAAATCACCCGTGGATCTCTGATATTCCCTTTTTTCCCAGGCATTTTTGGGTTACTTTGAGTACCTTAAAGATCTGAAGGCAAGAAAACCTAAAAATTCCATCCCTAAACATCACAAATTTCACTCTTTCACCTGGTTTCAAAAGACTTAAGAAGAGGAAGATGGTTTCAGTGCTCATTTCTAGGGTTTCTTTCCCTATTCCATGGCTCTCTGATATTCCTTTTTTCCCCAGGCATTTTTTAAGGTACTTTGAGTACCTTAAAGATCTGAAGGCAAGAAAACCTAAAAATTCCATCCCTAAACATCACAAATTTCACTCTTTCACCTGGTTTTGAAAGGGTTAAGAGGAGGAAGATGGTTTCAGTGCTCATTTCTAGGGTTTCTTTCCCTATTCCACGTCTCTCTGATATTTTTTTTCCAAGTATTTTTGGGTTACTTTGTGTACCTTAAAGATCTGAAGGCAGGAAAACCTAAAAATTCCATCCCTAAACATCACAAATTTCACTCTTTCAAAAGGATTAAGGGGAGGAAGATGGTTTCAGTGCTCATTTCTAGGGTTTCTTTCCCTATTCCACGTCTCTCTGATATTTTCTTTTTTCCAAGTATTTTTGGGTTGCTTTGTGTACCTTAAAGATCTGAAGGCAAGAAAACCTAAAAATTCCGTCCTTAAACATCACAAATTTCACTCTTTCAAAAGGATTAAGGGGAGGAAGATGGTTTCAGTGCTCATTTCTAGGGTTTCTTTTGTCTGAGGAATATTCTCAGGCCTCAGTCTCGCAGGGAATCTCTTGTTGCTGTCAGTTCAGGGACACACAAATGAAGGCACACAGAAATGAAGTTCTCTGCCCAAGGCAGACACGGAGCAGAATCCAGAATACAAACCCAAAGAGACAGCAACAAAACTGTTTTCAAAGCAGTATTTGTCCATCAGATCTCTCCTCGCCCATTTTGAAATCCAAGGAGAAGGTTGCATCAGCTAACTCTGAAAATTGAGGAGATTGGAAGAGACTTGAGATTGATAAGGATTCCCAATAAAAATGTTATTGTGCTGAGGATTCATTTTCCCTTTTTTATCCCTTCACATCAAGATTTTAATCAGCAGGCAGTGAACTGCTTGTGCTTTTCTGCTGCTTGGTGTCCTGGAAATTCAGCTTGTTCTGAACTTGCCCAAAAAGGGACCAGGAAACTCAAGGTTTTCACACTTGAGGTTTTCACACTTGAGGTTTTTCTCATCAGGGTGAGCTTCGTGTGGGAGGGAATTGAGGCAAGAATTGGGGAGCTCAACCAGCCCAGTTTGTTCCTTTGGCTCCATCCCCTCTGTGAGCCTGGAAATGCAAACAGCCCCAGGTTTACATCTGCAAACCCCACAAAATCTCCTTTCCTGCAAGGAATTTAAATTATTGCAATTTACTGTTCCAAAGGACTCATTTTGGCTTTGAAAATTCCCAATGTTCTGGAGCCAGGATTGCCATGAGAAGCCCCCAGAATATTTGGCTGCTCTGTGCAGAGCAGAGATCCCTCTGATCCCATTCCCAGCAGGGTTTGGTGCAGGTTTGAGGCTCAGCCTTCACTCCCTGCTCAGCCCATCTGTCAGGAAAATTCATCCACAAACACCAGAGGTTGATGTCCAAAGGGGAGACAGAGCAGTCCTGGAACTTTATTCCAATCAAGGCAGAGGCCATGGGGCATCCCCTGGGGTCTCTCAATTTTTGGAGGATGCAGCCTCCTTTTTATCCCAATTTCCAGCCACATTTCCCTTCTCTCTTTCCCCATTTCTGAGGTACTTGAGAGGTTCAGACTTCCCAGAACACCTGATCCCAGAGATTCCCCTCTAATGTATAACCCTGCCTTTAAATTTTTAATTCTTATGGAATTTAGGGGTTTCCCCCCATTTCTGGGGTACTTGTGAGGTTCAGACTTCCCAATATCACTGATCCCAGAGATTCCCCTCTAATGTATAACCCTGCCTTTAAATTTTTAATTCTTATGGAATTTAGGGGTTTTTCCCCATTTCTGGGGTACTTGTGAGGTACAGACTTCCCAATATCACTGATCCCAAAGATTCCCCTCTAATGTAAAACCCTGTGTTTTAATTTTTAATTCTTATGGAATTTAGGGGTTTTTCTTCCCCATTATTTCTTTCATTTTTCAATGTCTAATTGTCCTGTTTATCAGCAAACCTAAAGTTTATTTGTAAAAGCAAATATCTTTTTCCCTCCATCAATCAACGAAATCCTTCCCATTGTTTCTTTTCTCTCCCAGTGCTGGTTTTATCCACCAGCAGCCCCACAGCTGGTTAGGCAAGACAAATCCCTCATTCCCCTCACATCCCTGTAACTTCCATGGGATGTTCAGTTTGTGGGCTCCTAATTGCACATAACAGGCTCTGACATCTCACTTACCCACTACAAGCACCACTAATATGATACAAAATGAATGCCTAATGTATTAACACTCTGTCACTTTTCATCTCCACTCAGCCTCAAACCGCGGCCACGGCTGCCCCAAGGCACCGAGCGAGCAGCAGCAGCTCCTCCCCATCACCCCCAGAAGTCTTGGGAGGGAGATGCTGAACTCTGCAAAGCTCCAGAGATGGAGCCAAGGTGCCACAGCAGGGGCTGAGCAGCAGCAGCTTCACCCAGAGTGGTGGTGGCCATGCTGGTGCCTTTTGGGGCTACGTGAAAACAGAGCCAGGCATGATTGAGTGTCGCAGACACCTTCTGTGAAAAATCCTCTCTGTAGGATTGTTCCTGCTGGAGCTGAGAAGCTCAGTAACAAATGTAAACAATTATTATCTGCTGCTGGAATGCAACAGGTCCACCTGGGATTGGTCTTCTGTAGATGTTTGGATCTACTGACCACTCACGGTGGAGCTGCAATCGCTCTCTGCAGAGTTATTATTATTAATTATTATTATTATTATTATTATTATTATTATTATTATTATTATTAATAATATATATTTTTATATATAAAAATATATTTATTATTATTATTTATTATATATATTATTATTATTATTGTTATTATTCTTTGTATTCCATTAGATTCTGCGAAGCTCAGTGACAAATGTAAACAATTATTATCTGCTGCTGTGGAATGCAACAGGTCCACCTGTGGTTGGTCTTCTGTAGATGTTTGGATCTACTGACCACTCATGGTGGAGCTGTTATCTTCTCTACCGAGACAGACAGACCTTGGTTATTCATTCTTTCTATCTCTTTCTTAGCTTAGCCAGCTGCTGAAGAAGCTCCTTCCTTTCTATCTCTATGTAGTATAGTTATAATGTTATATATATATCATAATATAATAAATCAAGTGTTCTGATAATGGAATCAAGATTCCTGACTCTTCCATCCATCTAAAAACCCCTGTGACCACCGTCACAATTGAGAGAGTAAAAATTCCTTATTCCTTCAGGTTTTCAGGTGTTATGGGTGGATGAAGCCCTCCAGGGCCTACACCCAAAAATGGAGAATTGGTCACAGTTTCACACTTTTATAAATTTGGTCCATTTGCATTTTGGGGGTGAATCTGCCAATTCCAGCTTCAGCCAATGAAGTCATTGACCCCAAGTTTGCTGCCCCCAACTCCCTTTTGTTCCCATCTCTGGGTCTGAGGCAGTGAGGTGTCCTTGACTGCCAGGCCTGGAGAGGAATTGTTGTGTCTGCCCCAAATGGGGAAGCAGCAGCTCCCACTGTGTGTGGAGTTTGGAGTTCTGCACTGAAGAACTGCAGGGTTACAAATATGTGAAAAATATAATAATATACTATTATTAAATATAATTTATTAGTAGTAGTAGTAGTTGTTGTAGTACTAGAAGTAGTAGTATCATTAGTATCAAATATCATATAATATCTTTCAAATAGATAGAAAATATAAAAGCTAAAATCCTGAAGAGGAATTGTTGTGTCTGCCCCAAATGGGGAAGCAGCAGCTCCCACTGTGTGTGGAGTGTGGAGTTCTACACTGAAGAACTGCAGGGTTACAAATAGATAGAAAATATAATAATATACTATTATTAAATATAATTTTTTAACATTGGTGGTAGTAGTAGTAGTAGTAGTAGTAGTAGTAGTAGTAGTAGTAGCAGCATTAGTATTAAATATAATAGAATCTATTTCAAGTAGACAGAAAATAGAAAAGCTAAAATCCTGGAGAGGAATTGTTGTGTCTGCCCAAAATGGGAATGCAGCAGCTCCCACTGTGTGTGGAGTTTAGAGTTCTACACTAAAGAACTGCAGGGTTACAAATGGATGGAAAATATAAAAGCTGAAATCTTGAGGCATCAACAGTGTCAATCCACTGCTTGCAGTCTCCTCCTCAATTCTGTTATAGGCAGGGTCAATTATTTTGTCCAGTTATTTAAAATATTCACTTAAGTTGTTAGTTTGTTTCCGGTTATTTAAAATATTTCCTTAACTTGTTAGCTTGTTCCTAGTTATTTAAACTATTCACTTTGCCTGTTAGCCAGTTACCCATCATTAAATATATCCTTTAGCCTGTTACCTTATTTCTAGTTACTTAAGATACTTTGCCTATTAGATTGTTTCCAGTTATTTTAAATATTCCTTTGCCTGTTAGCTTGTTTCCAGTTATTTTAAATATTCCTTTACCTGTTCGCTTGTTTCCAGTTATTTTAAATATTCCATTGCCTGTTTGCTTGTTTCCAGTTATTTAAAATATTCTTTTACCTGTTTGCTTGTTTCCAGTTATTTTAAATATTCCTTTACCTGTTAGCTTGTTTCCAGTTATTTTAAATATTCCATTGCCTGTTTGCTTGTTTCCAGTTATTTAAAATATTATTTTGCCTGTTTGCTTGTTTCCAGTTATTTAAAATATTCTTTTACCTGTTAGCTTGTTTCCAGTTATTTTAAATATTCCTTTACCTGTTAGATTGTTTCCAGTTATTTTAAATATTCCATTGCCTGTTTGCTTGTTTCCAGTTATTTAAAATATTCCCAATCCAGAGTAAGAAAATGAAAGGAACCTCATTCTTTAATCCTCATTTTCCACTGGCTTTAGCACGAACCAGAAATTCAAATTTTTGGTTCCCACCATGGGGCTGAGCTCCCTCCCTGTGTTCCCCCGGAGTTTGGCAGAGCCCTGCAGCAGCTGCAGGCAGACTCTGAGAACACGAGCAGCTTTGCTCTCACTTTTTCCACTCTTGGCAGGGTTTGGGGCCCCTGGACATCGCACTGAGCTCAGCGTGGAGGTGGAGCTCGGTTTGTGAAGCAGCGCTGCCAGTGGGGATTGCTGAGGAATGCAAACCCCAGGAAGGGCTGGGAGGGAGCTGCAATCTCACCGGGAATTATTCATTGCAGCCCTGTGCGAGTTCACACTGCCCCGAGCACAGCCTCACCTGGCCCCAGATATCCCAAAGTCCTGCCCAACAGGCCAAGGATTGCACTGAACACTCCTGAGAATTTTAAAATGAGACAAAACACAACTTGGAAAGAATTCCCCCTCTCCAAAGGGGAGCACAGCAGCTCTTCTAACTGACAGCACTGCACAGCTGCTGCTGCAAGTGATCCCAAAATGCTGAAACTGGGGGAAACTCAGAGACAGGAAACAAGGAAATGTTATTTAACACAAAGTGTGATTGATTCCTGCATATCTATATCTATATCTATATCTATATCTATATCTATATCTATATCTATATCTATATCTATATCTATATATCTATATATCTATATCTATATCTATATCTATATATCTATATCTATATCTATATCATCTGTATCTATATATCTATATAATCTATATAATCTATATAATCTATATCATCTATATCTATATCTATATCTATATCTATATCTATCTATATATAACCTATATCTATATCTATATCTATATCTATATATCTATATCTATATAATCTATATAATCTATATAATCTATATCTGTATCTATATCTATATCTATATAATCTATATAATCTGTATCATCTATATCTATATCTATATCTATATCTATATCTATATCTATATCTATATCTATATCTATATCATCTTTACATTTATTTCTATATTTCTATATTATATTTATATTTATAGTTTTGTGTTCCTGACCCAAGGTGTTCTCCTGCAGTGAAAAAAGCCCAAGGGGGATTCTGCTCCCCACAGCTCCCATCCTGGGAGCTGAGTTTGCCAAATTCCAATTCTGGAGCCATTCCAGAATTGAC
The DNA here is from genome assembly GCA_009764595.1 of Geothlypis trichas. Classification (NCBI taxonomy): domain Eukaryota; kingdom Metazoa; phylum Chordata; class Aves; order Passeriformes; family Parulidae; genus Geothlypis; species Geothlypis trichas. The sequence continues at coordinate 4,697,790 of CM019922.1, forward strand.
AAAAGCCCTCAAACCTAAAAAGGGCACGACCATACACAATAAAAAGTGCAGCAATATTTTCAGCCTAAGGAACAGCCTCAGAAAATGAAGAAATATTGGATTTTTTTTCCTTTTTTCTTTTTTTTTTTTGCTTCCATCAAAATTTTGGGAGATTGAAAAACTTCTGGGAAATTGTGTTAGTTGTTTTTTTTTTTCAAATCATGTTTATTGGTTGGCTTTGGGGTTTTTTTGCTTATTTACTTAGAAACCTCTTCAGTTTTAGTGTAGATGTGCCAAAACCCTGATCTTTAAAAGTTCAAAGCATGAGTTTAGTCACCAAGTGGGATGTTTGGAAAAGGCAGAAGGGCTAAAGCAGAAAGCAGCTCCATTTCCTTTCTCTCAGGAAGATGCTCTCAAATTACAACTTTCCAATTCCAATTTTAGCAGCCTGTCAAAAATACAGGTGGGAAGACCGAAAATAAAACTTTGGCATTCCTGGAGGTAAAATCAAACCTGCAAAACTGGAGGGGCCAGAGAGGGAGGATGTTCCAGAGGAGGGAGCTCAGCCCAGCACTCTGATGTCACATCCAGTGGGAGAGGAATAACAGATTTGTGTTTCCAAACCAGCTGTGGGGCTGCTGGGAGATCAAACCAGCACTGGCAGAGAGAAGAAACAAAAATTTCTCCTTTCTTCTCAGACTATCCCAAGTACTTCCTCTTCACTTTTCCAGCTGCCTTTTTGTTATACCAAAATATTTTCTAGGGAACCTGAATACAGCCCTATGTTCTGAAAAAACACATTTCTGATGAAGGATTCAACTGATCGATGAATGGGGAAAGAGATTTGCTTTTACAAATAAACTTTAGGTTTGCTGATAAATGAAATTGGATATTGGGAGATGAAAGAAACAATGGGGAAGAAAAACCCCTAAATTCTGTAAGAATTAAGGATGAAAAGGCAGGGTTATACATGAGAGGGGAATCTCTGGTATCAGGCGTTCTGGGAAGTCTGAACCTCACAAGTACCTCAGCAATGGGGAAAACCCCCTAAATTCCATAAGAATTAAAAATTAAAAGGCTGGGTTATACATTAGAGGGGAATCTCTGGTATCAGGTGTTTTGGGAAGTCTGAACCTCTCAAGCACCTCAGCAATGGGGAAAGAGAGAAGGGAAATGTGGCTGGAAATTGGGATAAAAAGGAGGCTGAGTCCTCCAAAAATTGGAGAGGCCCCAGGGGATGCCCCATGGCCTCTGCCTTGATTGGAATAAAGTCCCAGGACTGCTCTGTCTCCTTTTTGGCCATCATCCTCTGGTGTTTGTGGATGAATTCTCCTGACAAGCATCAGGGATGAGGCTGGGAGGGAAGCAGATGCTCCTCCCTGCCCAGCACGGGCTCCCCTGCCAGCCCTGAGCTGTTTCAGGGATTTTTTCATGTCTGCAAATACCAAGGGTCCTGCAGAGGATCTGTGCAAGCCCCGGGCCATGCTGGGGGCAGCCCCAGCCAGGAGATGTCGAGCTCGGCGCCTGCCGAGTGCTGCTGTGCCCTTTGCTGGGAAAGAGCAAAGCAGCTCCTTGGCACAGGATCCCTGCAGCCAGGGATGCCCCGAGTGAGGCTGCACAGGCAGAGCCCTTTGCAAGGACAGGGATTGGGGATCAGCCTGAAAATGGCCTGGCTGAGAGCTGCAGCACATCAGGGAGCCCTGCAGAGGAGCACAGGGCGAGCAGGAGGAGGAGGAGGAGGTGAAAATGGGATTCAGGCAGCAGCTGGAGCGTGCTGCTGATGGGATGTGAAAAGGTCAGACACCTTTGGGGAAACACTGGTGTGGGAGTGAGGGGGTAGGAGAGTCAGGATGGACGGAGAGGAGAGATCTCTGCAGCCAGGGCTGGAACTTGTGGGTTATTGCAAAGGGCCTGGGGGCAGGGCCCTGCTGGGAGCTGCCAAACACAGCTCAGAGCAGGATGAGAGAAGAGAGGGGGAGAGAGGATGAGAGGGTGAGAGAGTAAGAGGGGCAAGAGAGCAAAAGCATAAGAGCACAAAAGGGGTAAGAGAGTAAAAGGGTAAGAGAGCGAGGTTCCCATTACAATACCATAAATCTTCTTCTGTGTTGAATATTCTAATTCTCACTAACCAGTCTAGTACAAAATACAAATCCTACAGCATTTACATGCAACCTATAAGAATCATTACATTACCATCCTGTGCTACATTTTAAACCCTAAAAACTCCTCTTTGGCCCCTTCTGCCAAGCTGCAGGGTCTGCTCTGCCCCTCGGGCCTGTCTGCAAGCAGAGGGTGTTGTTCCATCACAGGGGATCACCTTCAGCAGCCACACCATTGTTTGCCAGTTGTTCAGTAACTGAGGTATCTCAAAGCTTGCTTTCATTTCAATCTCACTTATAGTTTCCATATTCCCAAAATCTTTTGCCAGACAATCATATTGATAAGGCTTTCCTGTTTCATCTTCCCCAACACCCTGGGAAGGTCAGGGCAGGATGGAGGGGTGAGGCCAGGAGGAATGAGGGCTCCAGGACAAGGCTGGGCTCCCCCCTCCTTCCCAGCCCATCTCCCAAACCTTAAAACCTTGAAACCAACACCATTATGGGAATAAATCACAGGGACTCCATTTTCTTCATGGTGGAAAAGCCCCTTTTTTATTCCCACAACTCCTTTTTATTCAATTTTACAGAGCTCCTGTGGGACTCCAGCTGGTCAGCAGCTTGCTTGGCAATTATTGGTTAATAATCAATTCTGGATTGGTCACTCCAATTCTGTATTGGTCACTCCCATCCCCGGAGTGTATGTGCAGGAAAAGTTGTTTGTGAGAGATGGTTTTCATTTTTCTAACAGTGTAAAACCAGTTTATACAGGTGCTGGTTGATTTTTACCCAGGAATAGATTGTTATGTTAACAAACTGCTCCAACTGGTCAGCAGCTTGCTTGGCAATTATTGGTTAATAATCAATTCTGAATTGGTCACTCCAATTCTGGATTGGTCACTCCCATCCCCGGAGTGTATGTGCAGGAAAAGTTGTTTGTGAGAGATGGTTTTCATTTGTTTAATGGTGTAAAATCAGTTTATACAGGTGCTGGTTGATTTTCACCCAGGAATAGATTGTTATGTTAACAAACTGCTCCAACTGGTCAGCAGCTTGCTTGGCAATTATTGGTTAATAATCAGTTCTGGATTGGTCACTGCAATTCTGGATTGGTCACTCCAACCCCTGGGTGTACATGCAGGAAAAGTTGTTTGTGGGAGATGCTTTTCATTTATTTAATGGTGTAAATCAGTTTATACAGGTGCTGGTTGATTTTCACCCAGGAATAAATTGTTATGTTAACAAACTGCTCACACCAGGATTGCTTCCACAGGGAACTTGCAAAGTGCCAGCTTGCCTTGGAAGAAACGACAGCCAGGCAGGTTTTATGAAGCATTTCTTTATGATTTTTCTCAACATTTATGAACGTTTCCCATGTCCTGAGTCAGGCTGAGGTCCCTGCTGAAATTCCATGAATTCAGCCTCTTTTAGTGCTGAAATTCCATGAATTCAGCCTCTTTTAGTGCTGAAATTCCATGAATTCAGCCTCTTTTAGTGCTGAAATTCCATGAATTCAGCCTCTTTTTGTGCTGAAATTCCATGAATTCAGCCTCTTTTTGTGCTGAAATTCCATGAATTCAGCCTCTTTTTGTGCTGAAATTCGATGAATTCAGCCTCTTTTAGTGCTGAAATTCCATGAATTCAGCCTCTTTTTGTGCTGAAATTCCAGGAATTCAGCCTCTTTTAGTGCTGAAATTTGATTAATTCAGCCTCTTTTTGTGCTGAAATTCCATGAATTCAGCCTCTTTTTGTGCTGAAATTTGATTAATTCAGCCTCTTTTTGCACTGAAATTCCATTAATTCAGCCTCTTTTTGTGCTGAAATTTCATGAATTCAGCCTCTTTTTGTGCTGAAATTCGATGAATTCAGCCTCTTTTAGTGCTGAAATTTGATTAATTCAGCCTCTTTTTGTGCTGAAATTCCATGAATTCAGCCTCTTTTAGTGCTGAAATTCCATGAATTCAGCCTCTTTTTGTGCTGAAATTTGATTAATTCAGCCTCTTTTAGTGCTGACAGTGGCTGTGAACAGGTCCCAGCTGTCCCCACTTCCACTCCAGGACTGGTTTTTCCATCACACAGAGAGGAAAATAAACAAGTGAGTGATCAGATCCATCACCTGGTATTGTTTTATGATTTTTCAAGTAAAACCCTCCATGAAATGTTGGGGTTTTCCCAGTGTTTACTCGGGCAGCACTGAAATTTCAAGGTGCCAGAAAAATGACTGCTAATAAATCATGAACTGGCCACAAAGCAGCACAAAAAGAGGCACAAAATGTGCAAATATTTAAGTTTTACCTTAGCAGAGTATCTGATATTATTCAAAGCTTTAATCTGGGGAATTGAGGCAAGAATTGAGGAGCTCAACCAGCCCAGTTTGCTCCTTTGGCTCCATCCCCTCTGTGAGCCTGGAAATGCAAACAGCACCAGGTTTACATCTGCAAACGCCACAAAATCTCCTTTCCTGCAAGGAATTTGAATTATTACAATTTACTGTTCCAAAGGGTTCATTTTGGCTTTGAAAATTCCCAATGTTCTGGAGCCAGGATTGCCACAAGGAGCCACCAAAACATTTGGCTGCTCTGTGCAGCACTCTGGGGTTTTTTGCTGGTTTGAATTCTCTATGAAAACCCATTTTTTCTGTAATAGGAGCTGCCCCCTTGCTTTAAAAGGGTTTTTTTTCATGGAGAAGAAATCCCAGATAAAAGCACTGAGCACTCTGGGCTCTGCTGTTCACCCTCAGCCCTTCACCCACAGCATCATCCCCAGCACTGCTGCAGAACAGCCCCAAAAAGCTCATTTTAAACTGGTTTTTACTTCCCAAATCTGGGAATTGGGGATAACCTCCCTGGGGGGATTGTTGGGGTGTCCTGTGCTGGATTTGATGATCCTGAGGGGTCCCTTCCAATTCTAAGCCTCTCTCAGGGGTGTGACACCAAAGAGGAGCAGAAAATTGCCCAGAAAAGGAAATGGTGTGTTCAGTATTGTCATTATTTACTGTTTTAAATCTCCTTAATTTCACTTTTCTTTTTGCACAAGCAAAGACATCCCACAGTGCCACCTGGACAATAAAAAAGGACAAAAATCACAACTCCCTCTGTTAAAACTTCTGTGTTGTCTTCACTGATGCTCCCAATCCCTGTTTGCAGTTTGCAAGGGAAAATACAGATATTGAACAGACAGTGTAACTCAGGGTGTAACAACACTGATCAAGGTTGGGAGGAACCCAACCTGTGGCAGATTTTGGGAAGAATCTAGAAATCCACAAGCTCCATACAAAGAAAATATTGTATTCAGTATTGTCATTATTTACTGTTTTAAACCTCCTTAATTTCACTTTTCTTTTTGCACAAACAAAGACATCCCACAGTGCCACCTGGACAATAAAAAAGGACAAAAATCACAACTCCACCTGCTAAAACCTCTGTGTTCTCTTCACTGCAGCTCCCAATCCCTGTTTGCAGTTTGCAAAAGATAAAACGGATATTGAAAGCACAGTGGGTAATTCAGGGTGTAACAAGAATGACCAAGGTTGGAAGGAACCCAACCTGTGGCAGATTTTGGGATGAATCTACAATGCACAAGCTCCATGCAAAGGAAACACTGTGTTCAATATTGTCATTATTTACTGTTTTCAACCTCTTTATTTCCCTTCTTGCACAAGCAAAGACATCCCCCAGTGCCACCTGGACAGTAAAAAAGGACAAAAATCACAACTCCCCCTGCAAAAACCTCTGTGTTCTGTTCACTGATGCTCCCAATCCCTGTTTGCAGTTTGCAAAAGATAAAACAGATATTGAACAGACAGTGTAACTCAGGGTGCAGCAAACTGACCAAAACTGGGAGGAACCAGTGGCAGAATTTGGATAAATCTACAACCCATGCAAAGGAAATGGTGTGTTCAGTATTGCCATTATTTACTGTTTTCAACCTCTTTATTTTCCTTCTTGCACAAGCAAAGACATCCCCCAGTGCCACCTGGGCAATAAAAAAGGACAAAAATCACAACTCCCCCTGCTAAAACCTCTGTGTTCTGTTCACTGCAGCTCCCAGCTGAGGGTGAACAGCAGAGCCCAGAGTGCTCAGTGCTTTTATCTGGGATTTCTTCTCCATTGGGAGGAACCCAACCTGTGGCAGATTTTGGGATGAATCTACAATGCACAAGCTCCATGCAAAGGAAATACTGTGTTCAGTATTGTCATTATTTACTATTTTCAACCTCTTTATTTTCCTTCTTGCACAAACAAAAACATCCCACAGTGCCACCTGGGCAATAAAAAAGGACAAAAATCACAACTCCCCCTGCTAAAACTTCTGTGTTCTCTTCACTGATGCCTCCATTCCCTGTTTTCAGCTTGCAGGGATGAAAACCAGATATTAAAAGCACAGTGGGTGACTCAGGGTGTAACAAGACTGACCAAGGTTGGGAGGAACCCAACCTGTGGCAGATTTTGGGATGAATCTACAATGCACAAGCTCCATGCAAAGGAAACCTCTCACCTGGTGCTGGCAGATTTCAATCCCCTAACCATAAGGCCCAGCTCAACTCCAGATTAATTTATGGCCCCCAGTCTTTCTGCTTCAAAAAAATATAAATTTTATGGAGTTTCATGCAAGATAACATGGATAAAAAGCTGTGCTGACATCCAGAGATTGGCATCTGACACAGCCCACAGTGGGAAGGGAAAAAACCCCAAAATCAGCTCATTGCTGCTGGATCCCAGCAAGGACAGAGAGCAAAGCCAGGCCTGGGCTCAGGCTGTGAGGAGGCACCTGGCTCCCTGCCCAAACCATCCCCTCCTGCTCCACAGGGCTAAAAAAGGCAGCTGGGAAATGTCCTGGAAGCACAAAATGCTGCATCAAATGTCCTGGAAAATGTCCTGGAAGCACAAATGCCTGCAGGGAGCAGCTCTAGGTGAGCTCTGCCTCAGCTCTCCCCACTTTGGAAGGGTTTTCACACAGTTATTCCCCCAAAAATGTGGAATTAATGATTATTCCTGGCACTCCCACACTCCTGGCTGTAAAACCACGGCTCCTGCAGCTCTGAGGAACTCCAGGCCCTGAAGGAAAAATCTGAATTTCTTTTCATTCCTTGCTGGTGCCACGAGAGCTGAGCTGGCAGCTGGGAATGTTTCCTCCTGAACCTGGCACTGTTGCTACAGGAATGAAATATTTCCCCATTATTACTGAAAATGGCAACAAGAAATGGCACTATTTACACTGAAAGGGCCAAGGGGGGTTGTTTTAGGGTTTGGGGTTTTTTTTTTTTTACAAGGTTTTTCTGCTTGGAATTGTCACAGCACAGGGAACAAAGGCTCCACACCAACTCCAGCAGCTTTGCCTGAAAATCCCAAGGATGGATGAGAAAAATGATTCCTTCTAGCTTCATCTCATGGTGCTGATTAAAAACCCAAAATGATCCCTTCTAGCTTCATCTCATGGTGCTGATTAAAAACCCCAAATGATCATTTTTTTCTTTGTCTCATGGTGATTAAGACTCCAAAATTATCATTTTTATCTTCATCTTATGATGTTAATTCAGACCCCAAAATGATCCCTTCTATCTTCATCTCATGGTGCTGATTAAGAACCCCAAATGATCCTTTTTATCTTTGTCTCATGGTGATTAAGAACCCAAAATGATCCTTTCTATCTTCATCTCATGGTTTTAATTGAGACCCCAAAATGATCTTTATCTTCATCTCATGGTGCTGATCAGAAACCCAAAATGATTCTTTTTATCCTCATTTTGTGGTGCTGATTAAGACCCCAAAATTATCCTTTTTATCTTCATTTTATGGGGCTGACTAAAACCCTAAAATGACCCTTTTTTTCTACATCTCACGGTGATTAAGAACCCAAAATGATCGTTTTCATCCTCATGGTGCTGATTTGACCCCAAAATGATCTTTTTTATCCTCATCTCATGGTGCTGATTTAGACCCCAAAATTATCCTTTTTATCCTCATCTTGTGGTGCTGATTAAGACCCCAAAATGTTCCTTTTCATCCTCATGATGCTGATTAAGACCCCAAAATGTTCCTTTTCATCCTCATGGTGCTGATTAAGACCCCAAAATTATCCTTTTCCTCCTCATGGTGGATCCTTTTTTATCCTCATGGTGCTGAATTTGGCCCCTAAAATGATCTTTTTCATCCTCATCTCATGATGCTTATTTGGCCCCCAAAATGCTCCTTTTCATCCTCATCTCATGGTGCTGATTTGCCCCCAAAATGATCACTTCTATCCTCATCTCATGGTCCTGATTTAGACCTCAAAATGATCCTTTTCATCCTCATCTCATGGTGCTGATTCAGACCCCAAAATGTTCCTTTTTATCCTCATCTCATGGTGTTGACTTAGACCCCAAAATGATCCTTTTTATCCTCATGGTGCTGAATTTGGCCCCCAAATGATCCTTTTTCATTCTCATGGTGCTGATTTGATCCCAAAATGATTCTTTTCATCCTCATCTCATGATGTTGATTTGCCCCCAAAATGATCACTTCTATCCTCATCTCATGATGCTGATTTAGACCCCAAAATGATAATTTTCATCCTCATGGTGCTGATTTGGCCCCCCTAATTATCCTTTTCATCCTCATCTCATGATGCTCATTTAGACCCCATAATTATCCCTTTCATCCTCATCTCATGATTCTGATTTAGACCCCAAAATGATAATTTTCATCCTCATGGTGCTGATTTAAACCCCAAAATGTTCCTTTTCATCCTCATCTCATGCTGGACAAGACCCCAACGTGTCCCTTTCTGTGCCAATCCTGAATCTCTGACTCAGATTCCCTGGATGGGGACTGGAAGAACTTTCCCACCTCCCATTCCCAGGCGGAGAATTCCAAGGAAATCCCTTCTCCAGAGGGGAGAGCAGTTACATAAGAGCTGCAGGATCTGAATGTCAGAGCCTGCTGGAACTCAAACCCGGGAGCTCTGTGCATTCAGTCTCCACCATCCATCAAACACGATTAATTTTAATGTCACAGCATTTTCATGTCAATTATTTTAATGTCACAGCTTCCTGTTTGCTACCACAGCCACATCGCCCAGCTCATGAGAGCTTTCCCCCCAAAGAACTTTTAAGATGAAATAAATAAACAATTCAGGATAAATGCTACAAACAAGCCTTCCCTGCTTTTGGAGGGATGTGGGGAATCTGTTCCAAAGGCACTGAAAAATAAAACATCTAAAGCATTTGAAGGCCAAATTACTACTTGGTAAAATTTAATTCTGCTTTTTTTTTGGCTAAAAATTGGGCAAATTCCAGATGCCAGCTGGAGATGTGACTCGATATAATTTGCATTAGCCAAGGATATCTTTTATTTAGGTGCTGCATAAAAAAATAACCCAGTTGTGATTATTGGATCTTAAAATTTGTGTGCAAAAAGAGACACCAAGCAAGTTAAGGCTGATGAAAAAACTCGGAGGATTTGGGACTTGAAATCTTTAGGTTATCGAGTGGCTTGGGGAAAAATCAAAGGTTTTTTTGGGTTTTTTTTTTTTGCAGTGCCAAGGATATTTTATATTTAGGTGCTGCATAAAGAATATTAAACTTGTGATTGTGGGATCCTTAAATTTGTTTGCAAAAGGAGACACCAGGCAAGTTAAGACTGATGAAGAAACTCAATAAAAGAGAATTTGAGACTAAAAATCTTTAGGTTATCGAGTGGCTGGGGAAAAAATTAAACAGCTGAAGGTTTTTTTGCAATGCCAAGAATATCTTTTATTTAGGTGCTGCATAAAGAATAACAAAGTTCTGATTGTGGGATCTTTAAATTTCTGTGCAAAAGGAGACACCAGGCAAGTTAAGACTGATGAAGAAACTCAGTAAAAGAGAATTTGAGACTAAATATCTTTAGGTTATCGAGTGGCTGGGGAAAAAACAGCTGAAAAATCAAACAGCTGAAGTTTTGGGGTTTTTTTGCAGTGCCAAGGATATTTTATATTTAGGTGCTGCATAAAGAATAACCAAGTTGTTATTGTGGGATCCTTAAATTTGTTTGCAAAAGGAGACACCAGGCAAGTTAAGACTGATGAAGAAACTCATAAAAGAGAATTTTGGACTTAAAATCTTTAGGTTATCAAGTGTTTGGGGGGAAAATTAAACAGCTGAAAGTTTTTTTGCAATGCCAAGGATATCTTTTATTTAGATGCTGCATAAAGAATATTAAAGTTGTGATTATTGCATGTTAAAATGTGTGTGCAAAGGGAGACACCAGGCAAGATAAGACTGATGAAGGAACTCACAAAAGAGAATTTGAGGCCTAAAATCTTCATGTTATCAAGTGTCTGGGGAAAAATTAAACAGCTGAAGGTTTTTTTGAAATGCCAAGGATATCTTTTATTTAGGTGCTGCATAAAGAATAACAAATTTCTGATTGCGGGATCTTTAAATTTGTTTGCAAAAGGAGACACCAGGCAAGTTAAGACTGATGAAGAAACTCAATAAAAGAGAATTTGAGACTAAAATTCTTTAGGTTATCGAGTGGCTGGGGAAAAAATTAAACAGCTGAAGGTTTTTATGCAATGCCAAGAATATGTTTTATTTAAGTGCTGCATAAAGAATATTAAAGTTGTGATTGTGGCATCTTTAAATTTGTTTGCAAAAGGAGACACCAGGCAAGTTAAGACTGATGAAGAAACTCATAAAAGAGAATTTGAGACCTAAAATCTTTAGGTTATCGAGTGGCTGGGGAAAAAACAGCTGAAAAATCAAACAGCTGAAGTTTTGGGGTTTTTTTGCAGTGCCAAGGATATTTTATATTTAGGTGCTGCATAAAGAATAACCAAGTTGTGATTGTGGGATCCTTAAATTTGTTTGCAAAAGGAGACACCAGGCAAGTTAAGACTGATGAAGAAACTCACAAAAGAGAATTTGAGACTAAAAATCTTTAGGTTATTGAGTGGCTGGGGGAAAAATTAAACAGCTGAAGGTTTTTATGCAATGCCAAGAATATCTTTTATTTAGGTGCTGCATAAAGAATATTAAAGTTGTGATTATTGCATGTTAAAATGTGTGTGCAAAGGGAGACACCAAGCAAATTAAGACTGATGAAGAAACTCATAAAAGAGAATTTTGGACTTAAAATCTTTAGGTTATCAAGTGTTTGGGGGAAAAATTAAACAGCTGAAGGGTTTTTTGCAATGCCAAGAATATCTTTATTTAGGTGCTGCATAAAGAATATTAAAGTTGTGATTACTGCAGCTCAAAATGTTTGCAAAAAGAGACACCAGGCAAATTAAGACTGATGAAGAAACTCAAAAAAAGAGAATTTGAGACTGAAAATCTTTATGTTACCAAATGGCTGGAGGAAAATCAAACAGCTGAAGGGTTTTTGGGGTTTTTTTTGCAGTACAATTCCCACAATTTCAAACCCATTTAAATGCCACCCCTTTAGCAGCCTGGGCATTCCAGTCCCTCTGGCTCTTTATTTTTCCTGAACTTGTGTTTGTAAATGTTATTTTAAAGAGCTGGTGAGGCTGACAAAGCCTCAGCCTCCCTGGGGTGTCTCACGAGGACAAAAGGAGCCTTGTGGATAACTTTAGAGCAAATTACAGGGCTGAGGAGAAGCCAGGCCTCTAATTGGAAACTGAGATATTCGAGGAGACAAAATGAAATAAAACAGGAAAGTGAGTCAGGACCTGCACGGCCTTTTTAGAGTCCAGGAACTGCCTTGGTGCTGTCATTAAAACAAATTTCTGTGCCTATATTTGTGTTTTGGTGGTGCATGAAGCAAATTTAGCTCAGGATTTTAAGGCCATAACAGTTCAATGGGGTGAACAATAAGTGCACAATTTAAGTCTTAACCAGTAATCAAATTACAAAAATGAACTGCACTATTTCCAATAGATCTGTCAAAACAGAATTGGTGATTTTGATGGAATTTCAGCAGTTTTAGTGCAGCAGAGACAGTTTTTAGAGCCCAAGAACTGACTTGGTGCTGACATTAAAACAAATTTCTGTGCCTATATTTGCATTTAATGGTGGTGCATGAAGCACCTTTAGCTCAGAATTCTGAGGGATTTTTAGCCCATAACAGCTCGATGGGGCCTTCTAAGTGCACAATTTTAGTCTCAAGCAATCATCAAACTGCAAAAATGAACTGCACCATTTGGCAATTGATCTGTCAAAAAAAAGGTTATTTTGATGGAGTTTCAGCAGATTTTAGTGCAGCTGAGACAGTTTTTAGAGTCCAAGAACTGCCTTGGTGCAGTCATTAAAACAAATTTATGTGCCTATATTTGCATTTAATGGTGATGCAGAAGCAGATTTAGCTCAGGATTTTAAGGGATTTTAATCCCATAACAGTTCAGTGGGGCCTTCTAAGTGCACAATTTAAGTCTCAAGCAATAATCAAACTGCAAAAATGAACTGCACTGTTTCCAATAGATCTGTCAAGACAGAATTGGTGATTTTGATGGAGTTTCATCAGGTTTAGAGTCCAAGAACTGCCTTGGTGCTGTTATTAAAACAAATTTCTGTGCCTATATTTGCATTTAATGGTGATGGAGAAGCAGATTTAGCTCAGAATTCTGAGAGATTTTTAGCCCATAACAGTTCAATGGGGTGAACAATGCTAAGTGTAAATTGAAGTCTTAGCCAATAATCAAACTGCAAACATGAACTGCACCACTTGGCAATAGATCTGTCAAAACAGAATAAGTTATTTTGATGGAGTTTCAGCAGGTTTTAGTGCAGCAGAGACATTTTTTGAGTCCAAGAACTGACTTGGTCATTAAAACAGATTTCTGTGCCTATATTTGCATTTAATGGTGATGCAGAAGCAGATTTAGCTCAGAATTTTAAGGGATTTTAATTCCATAACATTTCAAAGGGGCCTTCTAAGTGAACAATTTTAGTCTCAAGCAATAATCAAACTGCAAAAATGAACTGCAGATGGTGATGGAGAAGCAGATTTAGCTCAGAATTTTGAGGGATTTTTAGCCCATAACAGTTCAATGGGGTGAACAATGCTAAGTGTAAATTTAAGTCTCAAATTGTTTTTAATTAATGACCAATGGCAGCCAAGCTGTGAATCAGCCCCAAGATTTATTATTCATTTCTTTCTGTGCTAACTTCCTGATGGCTCCTTTCTCTATTCTTTTAGTATCATTTTGATAGATAATTTTCTTTTAATATAATATATGTAATAATAAATCAGCCTTCTGATTTATTAGAGAAACACAGAGTCAAGATTTTCATCTCTTCCCTTGTTGGGGGTTGCCTACAAATTCCAGAGAAATTGTTAGTTATTTTTGCTTGGTAGAGAAGGGATAAAATAAAAGTCAAATAAAAATATAATAAAACAAAATCAGGAGTTTCTATTCAATGGAGTGACAGGAATCTCTCAATTCCCTTTTCCAGCCTGGATTTGCCCTCCTGGGCTCCTCCAGCTCAGCAGAAAAGAGCAACAGCTCCATCACACTGGAAATGGTTTGTTATTTTTGCTTAGTAGATAAGGGATAAAATAAAAATATAATAAAATAAAATCAGGAGTTTTTATTTAATGGACTGACAGGAATCCCTCAATTCCCCTTTCCAGCCTGGATTTGCCCTCCTGGGCTCCTCCAGCTCAGCAGAAAGCAGCCACAGCTCCATCACACTGGAAATTTGTTTGTTATTTTTGCTTAGTGGAGAAGGGATAAAGAAAATCAAAATAAAATCAAAACAATCAAACAGCTGCAGATTAGAGCAGCCCAGACTGCCCCAGTGTCCATCTGGCCCTCGTTACCATCCAGAACCAGCCCCAAAGTGTCTGCCTGGCAAAATTGGACATTTCTGGGAGCCCAGATGTGCCCAGCTGTGTGCCCTGATGGATGCAGGGGGTTTTGGGAGGTGCCAGGCAGGACCCAGGGGTGTCCTGAGCAGGATTTGGGTTGTTCTGAGGCCAATTCCCTGCTCAGAGCTGCTCCTGGCATCGTGCAGGATCCAAACTGCTCTGGGGGGAGGATGTGGCCGTGGGTTTGCTCAGAAATGTTTTATTCAGGCTGTTTATCCTCAAAAGAGCATTTTCCTCTTAGATTAAATTATCTGGACTCTGTTTATTCTAAACACAGGAGACAGGACTCGAGCATTTCCTCTTTTAGGAAGTATGGTTGGGTTGTGTTTCCTACAAAATTTATAAAGAATTCAGGCAAGGGCTTGTGTGGCTCCTTAAGATTTCAAAGCTTTCTTCCCTAAATGCTGCAAGAGCTGCCTCTGTCAGGGCACAGCTCCATCCCAGTGACACCAAATACAAATGTGAGCAGACAGCAGCTGTGAGCTCTTTGGAAAGGGCAGCCTGATAAAAAACCATCATCAAATTATTTACCAATACTCCCCATTTTGTCTCAAGACCAGAAATTCCATTACATAATGAGGCATTTCCCTTTTTTTTTTAAAAAAAAAATAAATTTACAGCTGAGGCTCCAAAAGGATTTGTTGAAAGCAGCTCGTGGGACAGGAGGTGAGGTGAGATGAGTTAATCAACAACAGGATGAGAAGAGATGAGTTAATCAATGACACAACAGAATTTTAGCAGTGAAAATTTTCATTCCAGTAGATGACACAGTGACCACTGGAGCTGGAAGAAAAACCACAAATTTCTGTCTTCCCATCCTGTCTCCTTACAAAGAATTCTCGCTTTTTTTGCTATAAAACCACATTTTAAATGCCATTTTCTGTGCTTTAGTCCCCACTGCTCCTGCAGGGAGTCTCCCAAGGGGAGGGTCCTGCTCTGCTGCTCAGTGTCCAGGACACCTGAAGGGCAGATCCTGCCCAGAGCTCCTCTGCCCACCAGGAGAACCTGTCTGAGCCCCAGAGCACAGCCCAGCCCTGATGCTCCAGGGCTTTTCATCCCCCAGCTCCCAGGACATTTTCCCTGGCATCTCCCTGAACCTTCATCCATTATGGACAACTCCAGGACCAGGGAGGGCAGGAGAAGAATTCCTCCACCAGGGGAATTCTGCCCGGTTTATTTTTAATTCTGCCTCTTAATCAGGCCCTAATTTCATGGATATTGGCTCAGGATATTTTTTGCCCCAGGGTTTTTCATCCCTCCAGCTGCCCAGGACATTTTCCCTGGCATCTCCCTGAGGATTTATCCATTATACACAACTGCAGGACCAGGGAGGGCAGGAGGAGATGAGCAGTGGCTGCTGTTTAAAGTGGTTTTTTTTTAAATAATTCCATTTATTTGCTCCATCCAGCCCTGCCTGGTGGCTCCATAGCCAGGGAGGATTTTTATGCACCCTCATCATCATCACCTGCTCAATTCCTGCTCCTGGCACCAGGAGCTGCCCGTGCTGCTGCTCCACCAGCTCCCTCCACCAGGGGAATTCTGCCCGGTTTATTTTTAATTCTGCCTCATAATCAGGCCCTAATTTTATGCATATTGGCTCAGGATATTTTTTCCCCCTTTCTCCTACATTGTCAGTCTGCTTGTCACATCCTTGCTGAAGGGGATTCCTCACTGAGTCCTTCCCTTGCTGGGCTGGGGTGGCCTCTTTTGCTTGAGGATTACAGGCTCTGACAGTGCTGACACAGAAAAATAAAGCCCTGAATGATTCCAAACCATGAGCAGAGCAGGAATTCAGAGCTGCTCCTGCCCTTTCCTCGCAGACCCAGCCTAAACCCAAACCCAAACCCAGCTCCAGAGCAGCCCCAGAGCCTGTGACAGCCTCTCCCTCCCTTGCTGATAAGATTATCACAGCCTCTCCCTCCCTTGCTGATAAATTATCAGTGCTGCTGACGAGGAGATCACACACTGCATCCCCTGCATGGGTTAAAGCTGAGAGTTTCAATGAGTTAAAGCTTTCAGGGGCACAGCAGAAGTCACAACAGAGCTGGGACGTTAAATCAGTGAGGGGAGAAGAGAACTGGGTCTCCTCAGAGGCAAGGACAGCACAAACTCCTGAATCCAGGTGTTTTGAGGCAAATAACTCTCCCTGCCAGGCAGATCCTGTTCCATCTTTTCCAGGAGAGAGCGTTGAGTGAGCTCTGTTCCAATCCCCACACAGATATGTTGGAAAAACACAATTTATTTGCTGTTTAGTCTTCGGAGTTTGCCCCCCTCTCTGTTCTGCTTTTACAAGATGATCATAAAAAATGAAGCAGCATTTAAATCAGCAGCAAGGGTGGAGGAGCAGTGCTCACTCCTGCCTGGATCAGCTCCATCCTTGCAGGAACTGGAAATTAATTTGCTTTCCATGGGCTGAAGCTGCTCCTGAGCTCGACTTGCTAAACCAGGAGCTTTCAGGGTGGAGAGATAACAAAGAATCCCAGAGCCCATAAAAGCTTCTAAAAGCCCCAAACCCCCAAGAGAAGATGAGCACACAGAGATAAAAGAGCTCCAGCACTGAGGCTGCCAGGAGATGCTGGAGCTGCTGGTTTTTCTGGGCAGGCTGGAAGAAAAGGAAATATTGAGAAGAGAATTCACTCTGCAGAAAAGGAAATATTGAGGGGAGAACCCACTCTGCAGAAAAGGAAATATTGAGAGGAGAACCCACTCTGCAGAAAAGGAAATATTGAGGGGAGAACCCACTCTGCAGAAAAGGAAATACTGAGAGGACAATCTACTCTGCAGATAAGGAAATATTGAGAGGACAATCTACTCTACAGAAAGGGAAATATTGAGAGGAGAATCTACTCTGCAGAAAAGGAAATATTGAGAGGAGAATCCAGTCTGCAGAAAAGGAAATATTGAGAGGAGAACCCACTCTGTAGGAAAGGAAATATTGAGGGGAGAACCCACTCTGCAGAAAAGGAAATATTGAGAGGAGAATCCAGTCTGCAGAAAAGGAAATACTGAGAGGACAATCTGCAGGAAAGGAAATACTGAGAGGAGAATCCACTCTGCAGAAAAGGCAATTTTAAGAGGACAATCTACTCTGCAGGAAAGGAAATATTGAGAGGAGGATTACAGGCTCTGACAGTGCTGACACAGAAAAATAAATAAAATAAAACCCTGAATGATTTCAAAATGATAGCAAAGATTCTGGTACCGACTCTGCAGAAAAGGAAATACTGAGAGGACAAATCTACTCTGCAGAAAAGGAAATACTGAGAGGACAAATCCAGTCTGCAGAAAAGGAAATACTGAGAGGACAAATCCAGTCTGCAGAAAAGGAAATACTGAGAGGAGAATCCAGTCTGCAGAAAAGGAAATATTGAGAGGACAAATCCAGTCTGCAGGAAAGGAAATACTGAGAGCACAAATCCACTCTGCAGGAAAGGAAATATTGAGAGGACAATCCAGTCTGCAGGAAAGGAAATACTGAGAGCACAAATCCAGTCTGCAGCAAAGGAAATACTGAGAGGAGCAGCCCGAGGGCAGGGATGGAAGGAAGAGCTGCAGGCAGCAGCAGGGGGATGCTGCACCCTGGGGTTTGATCACAGGCTGGGCAGAGGCTGCTCTGGGCAGGGGAGGGTGGCAGCAGTGGCACTGGAAGGGGAAAGGCTCCACATATGTCATGTGCCATTGCAAAGTGAGAAAAAGGGTTTGCATTCAAAGGCTCTCCTCGGGGAAAGTGAATTTTGTTGGTTAAAATAAAGGACGGCGTTCTGCCATGCACAGCCTGGTAAAAAAGGGTGGGAAGGCACAGTGGTAAATCACTCACAGCAAATAATTAGGGTTTTAATTCATTTAACATTCTCTTGATATAAGTGAGGAATGGCAGATTTGTGTTTCCAAACCAGCTGTGGCTCTGCTGGTGGATAAAACCAGCACTGAGAGAGAAAAGAAACCATAGGAAGGATTCCACTGATTGATGAATGGGAAAAGAGATTTGCTTTTACAAATAAACTTTAGGCTGGCTGATAAATGAAATTAGACATTGAAAGATGAAAGAAACAATGGGGAAAACCCGTACATTCTGTAAGAATTAAAAATGAAAAGGCAGAGTTATACATTAGAGGGGAATCTCTGGGATCAGGTGTTCTGGGAAGTCTGAACCTCTCAAGTACCTCAGAAATGGGGAAGAGAGAAGGGAAATGTGGCTGGAAATTGGGATAAAAGGAGGCTGCATCCTCCAAAAATGGGAGAGACCCCAGGGGATGCCCCATGGCCTCTGCCTTGATTGGAATAAAGTTCCAGGACTGCTCTGTCTCTTTTCTGGATATAAACCTTTGGTGTTTGTGGATGGATTCTCCCAACATCAGGGTCTCTTCAAGCCAGGTCCCATCAGGCTCTTTGAGATCTGTATCACACCTGAGATAGCTCAGCTGCCTTAGATGGTATAAAACCAGCAGGATGGCTTCTGGGGCAGTGTTGGAAACAGGAAAGTTTTAATAAAAGGCAAAATAACAAAACTCTTTACAGAGAAAAACTGAGTTAGGGCAAGAACTTCTTGCCCCTTGTAAAACACCCCACAAAAGCAATTGGTTCCTTTGCTCTCTTCTTTTTCTAGTAAATTGCTTAGGTGGGACATTTTATCTTTTGTCCCATTTTATCCTTAAATTTGAGGCGCTGTCCCCATGACCTATGAGGTGTCTTTGCTAATAGAGGAGAGAAACTTCTGGGCTTTTTTCCTTTTTGAGGAGACAAAGGACAACTCGGTCGCTCCACCAACAGCGAGCACATTCCCACATCCTCTGGGGATGCTGCAGATGCCCTGCAGCACCTTCAGAACCCCAAAACTCACAGGTTGTGATTTCTCAGGGCGTTGTGAACAAAGCACAGCCCCAGCAGAGCTCAGAAAAGCACGGACAAGGCAGGGAAATGTCAATATTGCCCAACTGGCTCGTTACAATCGTTCTGCATGCATGAATAATCGGCTTTTGTTGGCAGCTCTGTTTTATCCCCTGCACGGTTCTTGCTTAAAGGTGTTTGTCAGGAGGAAGGGGAGGAGGTAAAGAGTTCGTTTAAGCTGAATATTTTCAGTTTCTCAGGTTTTGTGCAGGAATTTGTGCTCTGGAATGCCACAAATAGATGTTAACCAGGTGCCTGGCTGGGACAAAACCAGATTTAAATCTGGTTAAAACTTAGGATTTCCATAGAAACATTTCAGGCTGCAGGGTTGTAAGGAGCAGTGCGAACAGGCAAAGAAACAATCCCTGCTTCAGAGCACTTAAAATCCAGAAAAAATATCAATAAATCCAGAAAAATATCAATAAATCCAGAAAAATATCAATAAATCCAGAAAAAATATTGATATATCCAGAAAAATATCAATATAGCCAGAAAAATATCAATATAGCCAGAAAAAAAAATCTATTTATTTTAAAAATCAATATAGTGAGGAAAAAAAATCAATATATCCAGAAAAATATAAATATATCCAGGAAAATATAAATATAGCCAGATAAAATATAAATATAGACGTAAAAATATAAATATAGCCAGGAAAATATAAATATAGCCAGGAAAATATAAATATAACCAGAAAATTATCAATATATCCATATAAAATATCAATATAGCCAGAAAAAATATAAATATAGCCAGAAAAAAAAACCCCCAGTATATTTAAAAAAATCAATATATCCAGGAAAAAAATCAATATATAAAAAAACCAATATATCCAGGAAAAAAATATATCAATATGTCCAGGAAAAAAAATCAATGTATTTTAAAAAATCAATATATCCAGGAAAAAAATATCAATATATCCAGTAAAAAAATGAATTAAACCAGAAAAATATGCAATAAGGCAAAGTTTCCTCCATTCACATCCCAGTTTTGGCTTCTCCTGTGGAAGATGTGGAGAGGGGAGGACGCCTGTGACAGCCCCAGCGCCTTTGGAGCCTTTTCCTAACGGGAACAAAGCGTCCCTGGCTGGGCCACGATGGGGAAATGCAGCCCAGGGCATTGGGGAGGAGCCCGGTGTAATTCATTATCTGTTGTCGGTGGTCACAGGGGTTTGTTGGAGGATGGAAGAGTCAGGATCTTGATTCCATGATCAGAAGGCTTGATTTATTATATTATGATATATATACAACATTATAACTATACTACATAGAGATAGAAAGGAAAGGAGCTTCTTCAGCAGCTGGCTAAGCTAAGGAGATAGAAAGAATGAATAACCAAGGTCTGTGTCTCACAGAGAGCGAGAGCAGCTCCACCATGAGTGGTCAGTAAATCCAAACATCTACAGGGGACCAACCACGGGTGGACCTGTTGCATTCCCCAGCAGCAGATAATAATTGTTTACATTTGTTACTGAGCTTCTCAGCTCCAGCATGAACAATCCTACAGAAAGGATTTTTCACAAAGGATGTCTGCGACACTCAGGTCCTCACACACACCCTCTGAAGGGTCACAGTCCAGCCACCAAGAGTGCCTGGCAACATTGCAGGAGCTCCGAGCCCCCCATGGGTTTTCTTGGTGATTCTGGACATCAGGAGCGACATTCTGAGCTCCCACAAGTGGTCAGTAAATCCAAACATCTACAGGGGACCAACCACGGGTGGACCTGTTGCATTCCACAGCAGCAGATAATAATTGTCTACATTTGTTACTGAGCTTCTCAGAATCTAATGGAATACAAAGAATAATAACCAAGGTCTGTGTCTCACAGAGAGCGAGAGCAGCTCCACCATGAGTGGTCAGTAAATCCAAACATCTACAGGGGACCAACCACGGGTGGACCTGTTGCATTCCACAGCAGCAGATAATAATTGTTTACATTTGTTACTGAGCTTCTCAGCTCTAGAAGGAAAAATCCTTTCAGATTTTTCACAAAGAGTGTCTGAGACAGTTATCTGCAGAGCAGGGCTCGGAGGAGGCTCCTGCAGCTCAGCAGGGTCTGGTGCAGTGACAGCTGCACAATTGCGGGGTTTGTGTTTAATGTAATATATATCATAAAATAACAAATCAGCCTTCTGAAACATGGAGTCAGATCCTCATCTCTTCCCTCATCCTGGCGAACACCATCACAGAGAAGGGACACCAAGGTGCACCCCACAAGCTCAGCTGTGGTTTGTGAACCCAGGAAATCCCTCTGGCTGCCCTGGAGGACTCCAGACCCTGTCCAGGGGGCTCAGAGACCCTGGCACAGAGCCCCAGACCCCCCTGTGCCTTTGGTCTTGGTCCATGGAAACAATTACCAACCTTATATGAAGAATTACAAGCCACAAAAGTTTAAGTAGAGTGATAGTGGATTTATCACAGGGTGAAAATGTAGAATTTCAGGGTTTTTAGAATGGGGGTTCAGGGGGCAAGATGGAGGGAACTGGGTGTGTCCAGCCTTTCTCCTTCTTCTTCTTGGCCTCCATCTCCTGCTGTGATGGTGGCACTCACAGATTGGTTTAGAGTAGAAGCTCACTGTCTAACACAGGTGATGGGTATTGGGAAGTAATTGTAAATATTGTACACATAGTTTTTAGTATAAAAAGATAACACCACCCCAGGGGCAGGCAGAGTGCCTCTGACCTGCTGAGTGAACCTCAGCAAGTCAAGAAAAAGAATTTTATAGATAAGGAACAATGAACAACCTTGAGAACAAGAACAGAAGAATCCTGACTCCTTCTTTGACTGCTGAGCTGGGAAAAGAATTTTGTGCCTATCTCAGAGTCACTCTGAGCAGCAGAGATTCTGAGAGTAGTTCTTCCTGTGTAACTGTGGAGAAAACATGGAGAAATAAGATAGAAATCTACTGCTGCTGTGACACAACAGGTATGGAAACTGAAAACTCAAAATAAAAAGTTCCAAAAGAAAAGCAAATCCTGTTGCACAGAGCTGAACTGCCATAGATGATGATGATGATGATGATATTTTCAATCCCCTTAAAAGAACCTCCAAAACATATGGCCAAGGGAAAAAAAAAAAAGATAACCAAGCTTAGAAAAGCCCAGGCTCTAGGCAGGTAGAGGCCAGGGAAAACCATGGTTTTTAAACTGTCTAAATTCGTTAGCCTGAAAGGAATGAGGGATTTGTCTTTCCAAACCAGCTGTGGGGCTGCTGGTGGATAAAACCAGCACTGGGAGAGAAAAGAAACAATGGGGAGGATTCCACTGAGTGATGAATGGAAAAAGAGATTTGCTTTTACAAATAAACTTTAGGTTTGCTGATCAATGAAACTGGATATTGAAAGAAACAATGGGGAAGAAAATCCCCTAAATTCTGTAAGAATTAAATATTAAAAGGCAGGGTTATACATTAGAGGGGAATCTTTAGGATCAGGTGTTCTGGGAAGTCTGAACCTCCCAAGTACCTCAGAAATGGGGAAAAGCCCTAAATTTCATAAGAATTAAATATTAAAAGGGAGGGTTATACATTAGAGGGGAATCTTTGTTATCAGGTGTTCTGGGAAGTCAGAACCTCCCAAGTACCTCAGAAATGGGGAAAGAGAGAAGGGAAATGTGGCTGGAAATTGGGATAAAAAGGAGGCTGCATCCTCCAAAAATGGGAGAGACCCCAGGGGATGCCCCATGGCCTCTGCCTGGATTGGAATAAAGTTCCAGGACTGCTCTGTCTCCTTTTGGACCCCAACCTCTGGTGTTTGTGGGTTGATTTTCCTAACACACCTAAACCACAAAAATATAAAATTTTAGTCAACACTGAGACACCTGGGGTGATTAAAGGACACACCAAGTGTCACCCCAAGTGTCCCCTCCTTTGGTGTGACCCAGCTTGGGTGGCCCCACACTCACAAATTTCAGAGTATATTCAATTTCCAGTGAAATGGAGACACTCAAAATGAGCAGGCATTTAAAAATGAGTCCCGAACCACTAAAACATGAATCACTGGCAAAATCCAGGCTGGAACCTCAACATCCTGAATGCTTCTTTGACCAGAAGACACTCACCATTGCTTCATATTCCCCCTTGAATAGGAAAAAAAACCAAAAACCCATGGTATTTGTCAACATAAAAAGCTCTGCTTTGTGTGGCTACAATTCCCTTTGTCTCCAAGCAAGAGCTTGAAACAATGGAAACAGGAGAGGATTTGCCCAGAGCAGAGACCACAGACAAAGCTGAATTGTGGGAACATCTCCATGGCATTGGATGGATCCAAACAGCTCCTTTGACACAATCACAGAATAATTCACAGAATCACAGAATTCACAGAATCACAGAATCACAGAATCCCCAGATGGAAGAGACCCTAAAGTTCATCGAGTCCAACCCAGCCCCAACCCCTCAACTCAACCCTGGCACCCAGTGCCACATCCAGGCTTTGTTAAACACACCCAGGGATGGGGACTCCACCACCTCCCCGGGCAGAACATTCCAGAACTTTATCACTCTTTCTGTAAAAATCTTCTTCCTAATTTCCAACCCATATTTCCCTTGGTGGAACTTAAGGTTGTGTGCTCTGGTTGTGTCAGTGCTGCTGGAGACAGAGCCCAGCCCAGCTGAGCACAGGCACCTTTCAGGAGCTGCAGAGTGATGGGGGCAGCCCTGAGTCTCCTTTTCTCCAGGCTGAGCACCCCCAGCTCCCTCAGGGGTTCCTCTCAGGGTTTGTGTTCCAGCCCCTCTGGATGTGCTCAGTGTCCCAAGGTCCTTTTTGTGTCACTCAGCCAAAATTACTGCACCAAATCCTGGGTTTGGTGTCTCTGGAAATCACTCAAGCCCCTCCAGCACATTCTTGTGTCCCTCAAGCTCCCCCAGCAGAATTTTTGTGTCCCTGGGCCAAACACTCTCCACCAAATCCTGGGGTTTGTGTCCTTGGAAGTCATTTGAACTCCCCCAGGAGATTCTTTTGTCCCTCAAGCTCCCCCAGCAGATTTTTGTGTCCCTGGGCCAAACTCACTGTGCCAGATCCTGGGTTTGGGTCCCTGGGATCTTCTCAAGCTCTCCCAGCAGAGTTTTTGTGTCCCTGGGCCAAACACTCTGTGCCAAATCCAGGGTTTTGTGTCCTTAGAAATCAGTCAAACTCTCCCAGCCTATTCCTGTGTCCCTGGGCCAAACTCACTGCCCCAAATTCTGGTTTGGTGTCCCTGGGAGTCTCTCAAGCTCTCCCAGAGATTTTTTGTGTCCCTGGGTCAAAGTCACTGCACCAAATCCTGGGTTTGGCATCCCCAGGAGTCACCCAAGCTGTCCCAGGAGATTCTTTTGTCCCTGGGCCAAACTCCCAACACCAAATCCATGGTTTGGTGTCCCTGGGAGTCTCTCAAGCTCTCCCAGCAGAGTTTTTGTGTCCCTGGGCCAAACACTCAGCACCAAATCCAGGGTTTGGTGTCCCTGGGAGTCTCTCAAGCTCTCCCAGAGATTTTTTGTGTCCCTGGGCCAAATTCACTGCACCAAATTCTGGGTTTTGTGTCCTTAGAAATCAATCAAGATCTCCCAGCCTATTGCTGTGTCCCTGGGCCAAATTCACTGCCCCAAATTCTGTTTTGGTGTCCCTGGGAGTCATTCAAGCTCTCACAGAGATTTTTTGTGTCCCTGGGCCAAACTCACTGCCCCAAATCCTGGGTTTGGCATCCCCAGGAGTCACCCAAGCTGTCCCAGGAGATTCTTTTGTCCCTGGGCCAAACATTCTGCACCAAATCCATGGTTTGGTGTCCCCAGGAGTCACCCAAGCTCTCCCAGCAGATTTTTTGTGTCCCTGGGCCAAACTCCCTCACCAAATCCAGGGTGTGGTGTCCATGGGAGCTTCTCAAGCTCTCCCAGCAGAGTTTTGTGTCCCTGGGCCAAATTCACTGCTCCAAATCCATGGTTTGGTGTCCCTGGGAGTCTCTCAAGCTCTCCCAGAGATTTTTTGTGTCCCTGGGCCAAACTGCCTACACCAAATCCTGGGTTTGGTGTCTCTGGGAGTCGCTCAAGCTCTCCCAGAGATTTTTTGTGTCCCTGAGCCAAATTAACTGCACCAAATCTATGGTTTTGTGTCCTTAGAAGTCAGTCAAGATCTCCCAGCCTATTCCTGTGTCCCTGAGCCAAACTCACTGCCCCAAATTCTGTTTTGGTGTCCCTGGGAGTCTCTCAAGCTCTCCCAGAGATTTTTTGTGTCCCTGGGCCAAATTCACTGCACCAAATCCTGGGTTTTGAGTCCTTAGAGACCAATCAAGATCTCCCAGCCTATTCCTGTGTCCCTGGGCCAAACTCACTGCCCCAAATTCTGTTTTGGTGTCCCTGGGAGTCTCTCAAGCTCTCCCAGAGATTTTTTGTGTCCCTGGGCCAAATTCACTGCCCCAAATCCTGGGTTTTGGTGTCCCTGGGATTCTCTCAAGCTCTCCCAGCAGATTTTTTTGTGTCCTGCTCTGCAGGAGCAGCTCCTGTGCAGCTGCCAGGAGGGGCAGGGATGCTGAGCCTGCTGCTGCTCTGGGGCAGTGCCAGTGCCAGCCAGTGCCTGGGGAGCACGAGGCAGTTCCTCCCTATTGCTCAGCAAGGCAGGATCCAGAGCAGCATCCCCAGCACCCCTGCAGCCTCAGTGCTGCAGATCCAGCCCGGAATTCCAGCTCCAAATCTGCCTCTGCACCTCTCCCTGCACAGCTCCCAGAAATGCTGTGCAGGGAAAAGGAAAAGGAAAATAAAAGGGGAAAATAAAGCCCTGACGTTGGAGAATGTGGCTCCTTTTTTTTTCCCCTCTTGTCCCTGGAATTGTGATTGGAAATAATTGGAAGTGTCACTGGAAGTAATCAGAAGTGACAGTCCCTGGGCTACAAGGCTTTTGCTTCAAGTCTAACGATCCCCCCGCAAAACAAAACCTAAATTTAAACAATGAAGTCATAAAGTGATTTGCCTTCAAGGTTGAAAACCCTGCAATATTTTTTTTAACAAAAAAAAAAAAAAAAAAAAAAAAAAAGAAAAAAAGAAGAAGTGCCTGGCTCTGGTTCAGTTCAATATTCCAGGCTGGCTGTGGTGGATGAAAGCACAAACACACACAAAGGCACCCTGTGATTTCTGGCCCTACCTGGCCAATAAAATTTAAATCTCTATTAAACATTGCTGTGACCTTTGAAATTCTGTCACATCTGCAAGGAAAACCACAGCCTGAGTAATGTGTGACACTCATCAGCATCCATCCCAAACATTCCTAATACGGGAAAACCACCTAATTCCAATGTTTTGCTGAAGCACAAAGGGTGTGGAATGGAGCAATTCTCTTTTTGTTTTACATTTCTGAAAAAGGTTCCTAACAGCCCATCCAGGCACTTGGGGAAATAATAAAGAATCTGTTCAAAAGACCTCACAGCCACAATACACTCCGTGCATTTGTTAAAAAATCATTTTCCATTTTTCATCTGCAGCATGAAACAACTCAGGATTTCCTTCCTGTGAGGTTTCTCTGAGGGCACAGCAGCACTTCACACCACCAGTGTTAAAAATGGGCTAGAAACAGCTGTAAAATAGTTGATAATTGTTAAAAATACACTGTTAGTTTGGTTATTGTTAAAGGAGTTAAAAGGGGAGTTATAAGAGATGCTCCTGGTATCAGGAGTGTGGTCCCATTTTTAACATCAGCACAGTGGTACCAAAAATCCATTAATAGGTGATAAATACCAGAATTATTTTAGAAAATAAAGCCAAGTCCCCCCAGGTGGCAGGTGAAGGATTTCAGCTTGGATTCAGCCGTTTGTTAAAGATCTGCTCATCACTGCTGTGCCCACATTTGGGGATGGATCAGGAGGAAAATGCCTTTAAATTAAAATGTGAATAATTTAGATGTGACCCAAGTGCTCCATCACCATCAGCAGCGTGCACCCACCTGTGTGTGAGTTCCCCCTGTCTCAGACGTGCTTTAAATGCTCTCTGTGCAACGTGGAGGGAACAAAAAGGGAATAAAATCCCTCTCAGAGTGACCAAGCCGTGGTCATCCCTTGCCTCTAACCCTGCACGCTCCATTTCAGAGCAGCCTCCCTCCTGCCAGGCAATGTCACCAACCCGCCCCAATCCTCAGTGACCTTTCCCTCAGCTGCAGGCACAAACCTGAGCTGCAACCTTCCCACCCAGCCAGGGCTCAGCCTGGTTTCCTCTGGGAGCCCAGCACATCCCTGTGGCTGTCCTGAGCAGCCCAGACCCTGCCAGGGGCTCACAGACCCTGGCACAGAGCCCAAAATGCCCCTGTGGGTTTGATTATGACCCATGGAGCAAATTACCAACCTTAGATGGAGATCAGCAAGCCATAACAAATAAAGTAGAATAATGGTGAAGTTATCACAGGGTGAAAAAGTAGATTTTGGGGCTTTTAGAATGGAGGTTCAGAGGACAAGATGGAGGAATCTGGGCATGTCCAGCCCTTCTCCTTCTTGGCCTCCATCTTCTGCTGTGATGGTGGCACTTTTGGATTGGTTTAGAGTAGAAGCTCACTGTCTAACACAGGTGAAATCCTGGGTGTGGGAACCCAGCCCATCCCTCTGGCTGTCCAGGATGGCCAAAACCCTGCCAGGGGGCTCACAGACCCTGGCACAGAGCCCAAAATGCCCCTGTGGGTTTGATTATGGCCCGTGGAGCAAATTACCAACCTTGTATGAAGAATTACAAGCCACAACAGTTTGGGTAGAATGATGGTGAAGTTATCACAGGGTGAAAAAGTAGAATTTTGGTGTTTTTAGAATGGGGGTTCAGAGGACAAGATGGAGGGATCTGGGTGTGTCCAGCCTTTCTCCTTGTTGGTCTCCATCTTCTGCTGTGATGGTGGCACTTTGGGTTGGTTTAGAGTAGAAGCTCACTGTCTAACACAGGTGAAATCCTGGGTGTGGGAACCCAGCACATCCCTCTGCCTGTCCAGGATGGCCAAAACCCTGCCAGGGGGCTCAGAGACCCTGGCACAGAGCCCAGAGCACCTGTGGGTTTGATTATGACCCGTGGAGCAAATTACCAACCTTAGATGAAGATCAGCAGGCCACAACACTTTAGGTAGAATAATAGTGAAGTTATCACGGGGGGAAAAAGTAGATTTTGGGGCTTTTAGAATGGGGATTTGGATCCAAGATGGAGGGATCTGGGTGTGTCCAACCTTTCTCCTTCTTCTGCTTGGCCTCCATCTTCTGCTGTGATGGTGGCACTTTGGGTTGGTTTGGAGTAGAAGCTCACTGTCTGACATAGGTGATAGGTATTGGGAAGTAATTGTAAATAATGCACATGTAGTTTTTAGTATAAACACATAACACCACCCTGGGGCAGGCAGAGTGCCTGGAACTGTCCTGCTGGATGGATCTCGGCAGGGTAGCAGAAAGAATTTTATAGATAAGATACAGTAAACAACGTTGAGACTGAGAACTGAAGAGCCCTGACTCCTTCTTCAAGTGCTGGGCTGGGAAAAAAGACTTTGCAACTCATCTCAGGGTCACTGTGACAAGCAAGAAATCCTGACAGTTTTCCTGCCACAAAAAACCCCAAACCTGGCAGCTTCAGAGAGGAGAGAGAGGAGAGACAGGCTGTGATGGGTATTGATCCTCATGGGACAGCAATTCTGACACCCTGGGGCTGGGGCTGAAGTTCTCTGTTAAATATTTGCCTTTGTTCAGCTGCCAAATGATTTCCTGGAGGAAGGGAAGGAGCAGATGAGGACAGGATGGGTTTGTGCCTTTCTGTCACATCCAGCACCTCAGAGCTGCTCTGTCCTCTTCACAACTTGTTGCAAAGAGGAGCCAGAGCTCATTAAGGAGCCACATAAATAATCCAGGGTGCCAAGGTGAGGTTTAGGAGAGCCTGGCTTGGTGCCCATCTCCTTTTCCAGGGCTGGGATATTTCTGGCAAAGAGGAGTGTCGCAGACATCCTTTGTGAAAAATCCTTTCTGTAGGATTGTTCCTGCTGGAGCTGAGAAGCTCAGTAACAAATGTAAACAATTATTATCTGCTGCTGTGGAATGCAACAGGTCCACCCGTGGTTGGTCCCCTGTAGATGTTTGGATCTGCTGACCACTTGTGGGAGCTCAGAATGTCGCTCCTGATGTCCAGAATCACCGAGAAAACCCATGGGGGGCTCGGAGCTCCTGCAATGTTGCCAGGCACTCTTGGCTGGACTGTGACCCTTCAGAGGGTGTGTGTGAGGACATGAGTGTCACAGACATCCTTTGTGAAAAATCCTTTCTTAGGATTGTTCCTGCTGGAGCTGAGAAGCTCAGTAACAAATGTAAACAATTATTATCTGCTGCTGTGGAATGCAACAGGTCCACCCGTGGTTGGTCCCCTGTAGATGTTTGGATTTACTGACCACTCACGGTGGAGCTGCTCTTGCTCTCTGTGAGACACAGACCTTTGCTATTCATTCTTTCTATCTCCTTCTTAGCTTAGCCAGCTTCTGAAGAAGCTCCTTTCCTTTCTATCTCTATGTAGAATAGTTATAATGTTATATATATATATCATAATATAATAAATCAAGCCTTCTGATAATGGAATCAAGATCCTGTCTCTTCCATCTTTTACAAACCCCTGTGACCACCGATGTCACGGACATCCTTTGTGAAAAATCCTTTCTGTAGGATTTTTCCTGTTAGAGCTGAGAAGCTCAGTAACAAATGTAAACAATTATTATCTGCTGCTGTGGAATGCAACAGGTCCACCCGTGGTTGGTCCCCTGTGGATGTTTGGATTTACTGACCACTCATGGTGGAGCTGCTCTCGCTCTCTGTGAGACACAGACCTTGGTTATTCATTCTTTCTATCTCCTTCTTAGCTTAGCCAGCTGCTGAAGAAGCTCCTTCCTTTCTATCTCTATGTAGTATAGTTATAATGTTATATATATATCATAATATAATAAATCAAGCCTTCTGATCATGGAATCAAGATCCTGTCTCTTCCATCCTCAACAAACCCCTGTGACCACCGTCAACAATGGAGCAGCTTTATTCCGGGTTGATAACCCAGTGCAGAGCTCTGGTTCCCATTGCACTCAAACCAAACTCATTTTAGCCCTGGTGGGGCTGAGCTGGAAGTGGCAGAGCCCAGGGGTGCCTGTGACACCCCCAGGGATGCTGAGGGCAGCAGGAGCTGGAATTCAGCTGGAACTCAGCCCCTGCCTGGTGGCTCCTCACGCATTTCCCATCCCTGAGCTCCCTGCCCTGCATCCTGCACTGTCCTGGCATCCCAGGATCCACTCCCGGCCTCCCTGACCCGGCTTCACCCTTGACTTTTTTGCTGGGCTGCTTCTGTAAAGTGAGCTTTGCTAAAAACAGATGAAGGCACAGCTTTGGGGGAAAAAAAAACCAACCAAAAACACACACACACACACACACACACAAAAAACCCCCACAAAAAACCCAAAAACCCCTAAAATCAACAGTAACAGAAAATAACAAAAAAAAATCAAAACAAAACAAACAAAAAACCCCCACAAAAAGCCCAAAAAAACACCAAAAATCAACAACAACAAAAAATCAAAACAAACCAACCAAAAAAAACCCTCAAAAAAACCCCCCACAAAAAACCCAAAAATCAACAACAACAACAACAAAAAATCAAAACAAACCAAACAAAAAAAACCTCCAAAAAACCCCCACAAAAAGCCCAAAAAACCCCCAAATCAACAACAACAACAAAAAAAACCCAACAAAAAATCAAAACAAAACAAACAAAAAAAACCCCCAAAAACCCCACAAAAACCCAACAAAATCAACAACAACAAAAAAATCAAAACAAATCAAACAAAAAAAAACCAAAAAACCCCCCACAAAAAACCCAAAAAACCCCCAAAAATCAACAACAACAACAACAACACCCCAAAAAATCAAAACAAAACAAACAAAAAAACCCCAAAAACCCCCGAAAAAACAAAAAAAAACCTGAAAAAACCAACAAAATCTCCCCCCAAAAAAAACAAACAAACAAAAAAGCAACCCCACAAATAAAAATTAAAAACAAAACAGAAAATAAAACAAAAAGAAAATGCCAAACACAAAAAACAACCAAACCAGACCCACTCATCTTTTCAACCAGGCACCACCAAGCTCATTCTGCACCCAGAGCAGCCTCTTCTGTAACACACAGAATATGCACAATAACACAATAAACACATTTTGGGGGCACAAACACTGCCTGCAGCCTGGGCTAACTCAGGGCATTGTTTAATGAGAATTTAATAATTATTTTGAATTAAGAATTGAATTATTTTTTGTGGACAGTTTTTTTTTTACTGAGACATAGTCCATGGGAAAAGTAATGGGAGAAAGAGCATCTGAGAAAGCCACAGCTGCCTATTCAAGGCCATGGTTTCTTTGAGCAAGAAGTTGTTTTGTAAATTATGTGATAACAGGAGGTAAAAAGAAGCCACAAACATCTTGAGAAAGGTGGGATTGATTTTTTTAGCTGACCAATAGTGAGCTTTAGTTTTGCAATATGCGTGAGCCTTATTACTGTGATTATAAAATATTGCTGTTAATCAATAAAGTTGAGATTTGTCTGTGAGCTATAATTTTGCAATATGCATGAGCCTTATCACTGTGATTATAAAAGTGTTTCTGGTTATCAATAAAGTTGAGATTTGTCTGTGAGCTTTAGTTTTGCAATATACAAGAGCCTTATTACTGTGATTATAAAAGTATTGCTGTTAATCAATAAAGTTGAGATTTGTCTGTGAGCTCTAGTTTTGCAATATGTATGAGCCTTATTACTGTGATTATAAAAGTATTGCTGGTTATCAATAAAGTTGAGATTTGTCTGTGAGCTCTAGTTTTGCAATATGCATGAGCCTTATTACTGTGATTATTAAAGTATTGCTGGTTAATCAATAAAGTTGAGATTTGTCTGTGAGCTTTAGTTTTGCAATATACGTGAGCCTTATTACTGTGATTATAAAAGTATTTCTGGTTATCAATAAAGTTGAGATTTGTCTGTGAGCTATAATTTTGCAATATGCATGAGCCTTATTACTGTGATTATAAAAGTATTTCTGGTTATCAATAGTTGAGATTTGTCTGTGAGCTTTAGTTTTGCAATATGTATGAGCCTCATTACTGTGATTATAAAAGTATTGCTGTTAATCAATAAAGTTGAGATTTGTCTGCATTAGAGGATGAGCAAGTCTCCCGTCTGCCTTGTCAATTTTTAATTATTTTGACTAAAATTGTGGGGAAATGCACAGAAAGCACCTTGCAGCACTATTTGTAACACCAATTTTATTGCTGTTACACCTGATTTTTAGTCCAGTGTAACCAAGATTCAGACTTAAAAGATTTTCCAAACACATTTAAGACTGTTTAAATCCATTTTTTGGTTCTGGAAGCAAATCCCAGGCTGCAAAGCTGCTGAATCCCCTACAAAGTTCTGTGTTTGCCTGGAGGAGAACAGCAGTGCTGGTTGTGATCCTCGGGATAAACACCAGGATCTCTCCCTGCTGGGGCATTTCTGGGCAGAAATTTGTGCTGCTCTCACTCAAAATATCCTTCTGAAATGGGTCAGGGCCTCCACAAAACCAAACCTCTAATTCTGCATGGAGGAGACAAAGCCAGGGTGGGTACAAAGCTAAAATATCACTTATCTTCCATGGGAAATTCAGAAAAGTTGCCTTCCCTCTGCCTCTACTTCCCATAAAAATGAATTTTTCTCCACAAATTTTGGCTGCTTTTCCTCTCTCTGGCAGGTTGGTTTTTTCTCCCTTTTCCTCCTCATGGTAAAATATCCTTTCTGGGTTACCAAAAACCCCTCCAAAATAAAGTTTATTTGGTGCTAGATGTTAAAAATCCCAACTATTTCATCCAAAACAAAGCAGCACTAGAGGCAAACAGGCAATTTATCATCGAGTGTCTCGACTGCAAATATTTGATGCAAACCATCCCTGGCTTTGGAAGAACTGGAGAGTCTCAGAGGAGAGTGAACCCTGATATTCTGCCAGGGAGCAGCTCAGTTGTGTCTGGTTCCTTTTAATTCCCTCTCCTTTATTCCTTTTCCTCAGGTATTCCCAGGGCTGTGCTCTAATAAAGATCTGGAATAATAATAAAGATCTGGAATTAAGATCTCTAATAAAGATCTGGAATTAAACCCGAGTTTCACTCCTCTAACAGCCTGAACATCTCACAGCTGATGTTTTATTGCCTGCTCTTGGAATTTGAGAGAATTATGATCAATTAAAAAGGAGAACAGTCCTTTTTAAAAAGTTAAACACAGCACCAAGTTCCCTGCATTGCTTCAGGAATAAAGATCTGGAATTAAACCCGAGTTTCACTCCTCTAACAGCCTGAACATCTCACAGCTGATATTTTATTGCCTGCTCTTGGAATTTGAGAGAATTGTGATCAATTAAAAAGGAGAACAGTCCTTTTTAAAAAGTTAAACACAGCACCAAGTTCCCTGCATTCCTTCAGGAGCCAGCGACAAAGGGGAGGTGAAATCAAGACACAAAATCACACACAAAACTCCTTTTGCCAGCTGCAGGTGGGTTTGCTTTTTTTAAACCACTCCTGAGCCAGGGTTTGTGCTAAAAGTTAGAAAAAAGTGAGGCAAAGCTCTTGTACCACCAACCTGCAACACCATGGAGCAGGAAAGGCAAGAGAAGGAGCCAAAGAAAACTGAAATATATCATATATTTGCTATTTTCCAGTTATCACTGAGAAATTCTGGAAATATCTGGGAAATCAGCAGAAATAGAGGCCCCTAACTTTTGTTTTTGGAAATAATACCATC
>CM019922.1:4731797-4779297 GCA_009764595.1 Geothlypis trichas
CCTAAAAGAGGAAATGCTCGAGCCCTGTCTCCTGTGTTTAGAATAAACAGAGTCCAGATAATTTAATCTAAGAGGAAATGCTCTTTTGAGGATAAACAGCCTGAATAAAACATTTCTGAGCAACCCACGGTCCACATCCTCCCCCCAGAGCAGTTTGGATCCTGCAGGATGCCAGGAGCAGCTCTGAGCAGGGAATTGGCCTCAGAACAACCCAAATCCTGCTCAGGACACCCCTGGGTCCTGCCTGGCACCTCCCAAAACCCCTGCATCCATCAGGGCACACAGCTGGGCACATCTGGGCTCCCAGAAATGTCCAGTTTTGCCAGGCAGACACTTTGGGGCTGGTTCTGGATGGTAACGAGGGCCAGATGGACCTGGGGCAGTCTGGGCTGCTCTAATCTGCAGCTGTTGGATTGTTTTGGTTTTATTTTGATTTTCTTTATCCCTTCTCCACTAAGCAAAAATAACAAACAATTTCCAGTGTGATGGAGCTGTGGCTGCTTTCTGCTGAGCTGGAGGAGCCCAGGAGGGCAAATCCAGGCTGGAAAAGGGAGAAATGAGGGATTCCTGTCAGTCCATTAAATAAAAACTCCTGATTTTATTTTTATTTTATCCCTTGTCTACTAATCAAAAATAACAAACAATTTCCAGTGTGATGGAGCTGTGGCTGCTTTTTGCTGAGCTGGCTGATCTGGAGGAGCCCAGGGGGGCAAATCCAGGCTGGAAAAGAGGAATTGAGGGATTCCTGTCACTCCATTGAATATAAACTCCTGATTTTATTTTATTATATTTTTATTTTATCCCTTATCTACTAATCAAAAATAACAAACCATTTCCAGTGTGATGGAGCTGTGGCTGCTTTCTGCTGAGCTGGAGGAGCCCAGGAGGGCAAATCCAGGCTGGAAAGGGGAATTGAGAGATTCCTGTCACTCCATTAAATAGAAACTCCTGATTTTATTTTTTTTTATTTTTATTTTATCCCTTCTCTACTAAGCAAAAATAACAAACAATTTCCAGTGTGATGGAGCTGTGGCTGCTTTCTGCTGAGCTGGAGGAGCCCAGGAGGGCAAATCCAGGCTAGAAAAGGGAGAAATGAGGGATTCCTGTCACTCCATTAAATAAAAACTCCCAATTTTGTTTTATTATATTTTTATTTGATTTTTATTTTATCCCTTGTCTACTAAGCAAAAATAACAAACAATTTCCAGTGTGATGGAGCTGTGGCTGCTTTCTGCTGGGCTGGAGGAGCCCAGGAGGGCAAATCCAGGCTGGAAAAGGGGAATTGAGGGATTCCTGTCACTCCATTAAATAAAAACTCCCGATTTTATTTTATTCTATTTTTATTTGATTTTTATTTTATCCCTTCTCCACTAAGCAAAAATATCAAACAAATTTCCAGTGTGATGAAGCTGTGGCTGCTTTCTGCTGAGCTGGCTGGGCTGGAGGAGCCCAGGAGGGCAAATCCAGGCTGGAAAAGGGAGAAACAAGGGATTCCTGTCAGTCCATTAAATAAAAACTCCTGATTTTATTTTATTTATTTGATTTTTACCCCTTCTCTACATAGCAAAAATAACAATTTCCAGTGTGATGGAGCTGTTGCTCTTTTCTGCTGAGCTGGAGGAACCCAGAAGGGCAAATCCA
The DNA here is from genome assembly GCA_009764595.1 of Geothlypis trichas. Lineage (NCBI taxonomy): Eukaryota > Metazoa > Chordata > Aves > Passeriformes > Parulidae > Geothlypis > Geothlypis trichas. The sequence continues at coordinate 4,733,439 of CM019922.1, forward strand.
GGCTGGAAAGGGGAAATTGAGGGATTCCTGTCAGTCCATTAAATAAAAACTCCTGGTTTTATTTATTTTATTTATTTTATTTTATTTATTTTATTTTATTTTATTTTATATTTATTTTATTTTATTTTATTTTATTTTATTTTATTTTATTTTTATTTTATCCCTTCTCTACCAAGCAAAAATAACAAACAATTTCTGTGGAATTTGTAGGCAACCCCAACAAGGGAAGAGATGAAAATCTTGACTCTGTGTTTCTCTAATAAATTAGAAGGCTGATTATTATTATATATATTATAGTAAAAGAAAATTATCTATAAAAATGATACTAAAAGAATAGAGAAAGGAGCCATCAGGAAGTTAGCACAGAAAGAAATGAATAATAAAATCTTGGGGCTGATTCACAGCTTGGCTGCCATTGGTCATTAATTAAAAACAATTTGAGACTTAAATTTACACTTAGCATTGTTCACCCCATTGAACTGTTATGGGCTTAAAATCCCTTAAAATTCTGAGCTAAATCTGCTTCTCCATCACCATCTGCAGTTCATTTTTGCAGTTTGATTATTGGCTGAGACTGAAATTGTTCACTTAGAAGGCCCCACTGAACTGTTATGGGCCTAAAATCCCTTAAAATTCTGAGCTAAATCTGCTTCATGCATCACCATTAAATGCAAATATAGGCACAGAAATTTGTTTTAATGACAGCACCAAGGCAGTTCTTGGACTCTAAACCTGCTGAAACTCCATCAAAATCACCAATTCTGTCTTGACAGATCTATTGCTAAACAGTGCAGTTCATTTTTGCAGTTTGATTATTGGTTAAGACTTAAATTGTGCACTTATTGTTCACCCCATTGAACTGTTATGGGCTTAAATTCCCTTAAAATTCTGAGCTAAAGGTGCTTCATGCACCACCTAAATGCAAATATAGGCCCAGAAATTTGTTTTAATGACAGCACCAAGGCAGTTCTTGGACTCTAAAAACTGTCTCAGCTGCACTAAACCTGCTGAAACTCCATCAAAATAACTTTTTTTTGACAGATCTATTGCCAAGTGGTGCAGTTCATTTTTCCAGTTTGATTATTGGCTAAGACTTCAATTTACACTTAGCATTGTTCACCCCACTGAACTGTTATGGGCTAAAAATCCCTTAAAATTCTGAGCTAAAGGTGCTTCATGCACCACCTAAATGCAAATATAGGCACAGAAATTTGTTTTAATGACTGCACCAAGGCAGTTCTTGGACTCTAAACCTGATGAAACTCCATCAAAATCACCAATTCTGTCTTGACAGATCTATTGCCAACAGTGCAGTTCATTTTTGTTGTTTAATTATTGGTTGAGACTTAAATTGTGCACTTAGAAGACCCCATTGAACTGTTGTGGGCTTAAAATCCTGAGCTAAATTTGCTTCCTGCACCACCAAAACACAAATATAGGTACAGAAATTTGTTTTAATGACAGCACCAAGGCAGTTCTTGGACTCTAAACCTGCTGAAACTCCATCAAAATCACCAATTCTGTCTTGACAGCTCTGTTGCTAAACAGTGCAGTTCATTTTTGTAATTTGATTATTGGCTGAGACTTAAATTGTTCACTTAGAAGGCCCCACTGAACTGTTATGGGCTAAAAATCCCTTAAAATTCTGAGCTAAAGGTGCTTCTGCATCACCATTAAATGCAAATATAGGCACAGAAATTTGTTTTAATAACAGCACCAAGGCAGTTCTTGGACTCTAAACCTGCTGAAACTCCATCAAAATCACCAATTCTGTCTTGACAGATCTATTGGAAATATTGCAGTTCATTTTTCCAGTTTGATTATTGGCTGAAACTTAAATTGTGCACTTATTGTTCACCCCATTGAACTGTTGTGGGCTAAAAATCCTGAGCTAAATTTGCTTCATGCACCACCAAAACACAAATACAGGCACAGAAATTTGTTTTAATGACTGCACCAAGTCAGTTCTTGGACTCTAAAAACTGAAAACTGTCTCTGCTGCACTAAAATCTGCTCAAACTCCATCAAAATAACTTTTTTTTGACAGATATATTGCCAAATGGTGAGGTTCATTTTTCCAGTTTGATTATTGCTTGAGACTGAAATTGTGCACTTAGAAGGCCCCATTGAACTGTTATGGAATTAAAATCCCTCAGAATTCTGAGCTAAATCTGCTTCTGCATCACCATTAAATGCAAATATAGGCACAGAAATCTGTTTTAATGACCAAGTCAGTTCTTGGACTCAAAAACTGTCTCAGCTGCACTAAAACCTGCTGAAACTCCATCAAAATCACCAATTCTGTTTTGACAGATCTATTGCCAAGTGGTGCAGTTCATTTTTCCAGTTTGATTATTGCTTGAGACTTAAATTGTTCACTTAGAAGGCCCCTTTGAAATGTTATGGGATTAAAATCCCTTAAAATCCTGAGCTAAGTCTGCTTCATGCACCACCATTAAATGCAAATATAGGGACAGAAATTTGTTTTAATAACAGCACCAAGTCAGTTCTTGGACTCTAAAAACTGTCTCAGCTGCACTAAAACTGCTGAAACTCCATCAAAATCACCAATTCTGTCTTGACAGATCTATTGGAAACAGTGCAGTTCATTTTTGTAATTTGATTACTGGTTAAGACTTAAATTGTGCACTTATTGTTCACCCCATTGAACTGTTATGGCCTTAAAATCCTGGGCTAAAGTTGCTTCATGCACCACCAAAACACAAATATAGGCACAGAAATTTGTTTTAATGACTGCACCAAGGCAGTTCCTGGACTCTAAAAAGGCCAGGCAGGTCCTGACTCACTTTCCTGTTTTATTTCATTTTGTCTCTTCGAATATCTTTGGTGCCCCATCTCAGTTCCATATTAGAGGCCTGGCTTCTCCTCAGCCCTGTAATTTGTTCTAAAGTTACCCACAAGGCTCCTTTTGTCCTCGTGACACACCCCAGGGAGGCTGAGGCTTTGTCAGCCTCACCAGCTCTTTAAAATAACATTTACAAACACAAGTTTGGGAAAAATAAAGAGCCAGAGGGACTGGAATGCCCAGGCTGCTAAAGGGGTGGCATTTAAATGGGTTTGAAATTGTGGGAATTGGACTGCAAAAAAACCCAAAAACCCTTCAGCTGTTTGATTTTTCCCCAGCCACTTGATAACATAAAGATTTTCAGTCTCAAATTCTCTTTTTTGAGTTTCTTCATCAGTCTTAATTTGCCTGGTGTCTCTTTTTGCAAACATTTTGAGCTGCAGTAATCACAAGTTTAATATTCTTTATGCAACACTTAAATAAAAGATATTCTTGGCATTTCAAAAAAACCTTCAGCTGTTTGGTTTTTTTTCCCCAGCCACTCGATAAACTAAAGATTTTAAGTCCAAAATTCTCTTTTATGAGTTTCTTCATCAGTCTTAATTTGGCTGGTGTCTCTTTTTGCAAACATTTTGAGCTGCAATAATCACAACTTTAATATTCTTTATGCAGCACCTAAATAAAAGATATTCTTGGCATTGCAAAAAACCCTTCAGCTGTTTGGTTTTTTCCCCAGCCACTCGATAACTTAAAGATTCTAAGTCCAAAATTCTCTTTTATGAGTTTCTTCATCAGTCTTAACTTGCCTGGTGTCTCTTTTTGTAAACATTTTGAGATGCAATAATCACAACTTTAATATTCTTTATGCAACACTTAAATAAAACATATTCTTGGCATTACAAAAAAACCTTCAGCTGTTTATTTTTTTCCCCAGCCACTCGATAACCTAAAGATTTTTAGTCTCAAATTCTCTTTTATTGAGTTTCTTCATCAGTCTTAACTTATCTGGTGTCTCCTTTTGCACAGAAATTTAAAGATCCCACAATCACAAGTTTAATATTCTTTCTGCAGCACCTAAATAAAACACATCCTTGGCACTACAAAAAAACCTTCAGCTGTTTAATTTTTCCCCAGACACTTGATAGCATGAAGATTTTAGGCCTCAAATTCTCTTTTATGAGTTCCTTCATCAGTCTTAACTTGCCTGGTGTCTCCTTTTGCAAACAAATTTAAAGATGCCACAATCAGAGCTTTAATATTCTTTATGCAGCACCTAAATAAAAGATATCCTTGGCATTTCAAAAAAACCTTCAGCTGTTTAATTTTTCCCCCAAACACTTGATAACCTAAAGATTTTAAGTCCAAAATTCTCTTTTATGAGTTTCTTCATCAGTCTTAATTTGCTTGGTGTCTCCCTTTGCACACACATTTTAACATGCAATAATCACAACTTTAATATTCTTTATGCAGCACCTAAATATAAAATATCCTTGATACTGCAAAAAAAAACCCAAAGAAACCTTTGATTTTTCCCCAAGCCACTCGATAACCTAAAGATTTCAAGTCCCAAATCCTCTGAGTTTTTTCATCAGCCTTAACTTGCTTGGTGTCTCTTTTTGCACACAAATTTTAAGATGCAAAAATCACAACTGGGTTATTTTTTTATGCAGCACTTAAATAAAAGATACCCTTGGCTAATGCAAATAATATCGAGTCATATCTCCAGCTGGCATCTGGAATTTGCCCAATTTTTAGCCAAAAAAAAAAGCAGAATTAATTTTTACCAAGTAGTAATTTGGCTTTCAAATGCTTTAGATGTTTTATTTTTCAGTGCCTTTGGAACAGATTCCCCACATCCCTCCAAAAGCAGGGAAGGCTTGTTTGTAGCATTTATCCTGAATTGTTTATTTATTTCATCTTAAAAGTTCTTTGGGGGGAAAGCTCTCATGAGCTGGGCGATGTGGCTGTGGTAGCAAACAGGAAGCTGTGACATTAAAATAATTGACATGAAAATGCTGTGACATTAAAATTAATCGTGTTTGATGGATGGTGGAGACTGAATGCACAGAGCTCCCGGGTTTGAGTTCCAGCAGGCTCTGACATTAAATTCCTGCAGCTCTTATGTAACTGCTCTCCCCTCTGGAGAAGGGATTTCCTTGGAATTCTCCACCTGGGAATGGGAGCTGGAAAAGTTCTTCCAGTCCCCATCCAGGGAATCTGAGTCAGAGATTCAGGATTGGCATAGAAAGGGACACGTTGGGGTCTTGTCCAGAATGAGATGAGGATGAAAAGGAACATTTTGGGGTCTAAATCAGCACCATGAGGATGAAAAAGGATAATTTGGGGTTTAAATCAGCACTATGAGGATGAAAAAGGATCATTTTGGGGGCCAAATCAGCACCATGAGATGAGGATGAAAAGGAACATTTTGGGGTCTAAATCCAGAATGAGATGAGGATGAAAAGGAACATTATGGGGTCAAATCAGCACCATGAGGATGAAAAGGATCATTTTGGGGTCTAAATCAGCACCATGAGATGAGGATGAAAAGGATAATTTGGGGTTTAAATCAGCACTATGAGGATGAAAAAGGATAATTTTGGGGGCCAAATCAGCACCATGAGATGAGGATGAAAAGGATAATTTGGGGTCTAAATGAGCATCATGAGATGAGGATGAAAAAGGATCATTTTGGGATCAAATCAGCACCACGAGAATGAAAAAGGATCATTTTGGGGGCCAAATCAGCATCATGAGATGAGGATGAAAAGGATAATTTTGGGGTCTTAATTAACACCATGAGATGAGGATGAAAAGGATCATTTTGGGGTCTAAATCAGCACCACAAGATGAAGATGAAAAGGATCATTTTGGGATCAAATCGGCACCAAGAGAATGAAAAAGGATCATTTTGGGGGCCAAATCAGCACCACAAGATGAGGATAAAAAGGATCATTTTGGGGTCTAAATCAGCACCATGAGATGAGGATGAGAAGAATCATTTTGGGGTCTAAGTCAACACCATGAGATGAGGATGAAAAGGATCATTTTGGGTCTAAATCAGCACCATGAGGATGGAAAGGATCATTTTGGGGACTAAATCAGCACCACAAGATGAGGATGAAAAGGATCATTTTGGGGTCTAAATCAGCATCACAAGGATAAAAAGGATCATTTTGGGGTCTAAGTCAACACCATGAGATGAGGATAAAAAGGATCATTTTGGGGTCTTAATCAACACCATGAGATGAGGATGAAAAGGATCATTTTGGGGGCCAAATCAGCACCATGAGGATAAAAAGGATCATTTTGGGGGCCAAATCAGCATCATGAGATGAGGATGAAAAGGATCATTTTGAGGGCCAAATCAGCACCATGAGGATGAAAAGGATCATTTTGGGGTCTTAATCAGCACCATGAGATGAAGCTAAAAATGATCATTTTGGGTTCTTAATCACCATGAGATAAAGAGGAAAAGGATCATTTTGGGGTTTTAGTCAGCACCATGAGATGAAGATAAAAAGGATAATTTTGGGGTCTTAATTAAAACCATGAGATGAAGATAGAAAGGACCATTTTGGGTTCTTAATCAGTACCATGAGATGAAGCTAGAAGGGATCATTTTGGGTTTTAATCAGCACCATGAGATGAAGCTAGAAGGGATCATTTGGGGTTTTTAATCAGCACCATGAGATGAAGCTAGAAGGGATCATTTTGGGTTTTAATCAGCACCATGAGATGAAGCTAGAAGGGATCATTTTGGGTTTTAATCAGCACCATGAGATGAAGCTAGAAGGGATCATTTTGCTCATCCATCCTTGGGATTTTCAGGCAAAGCTGCTGGAGTTGGTGTGGAGCCTTTGTTCCCTGTGCTGTGACAATTCCAAGCAGAAAAACCTTGTAAAAAAACCCCCAAACCCTACAACAACCCTCTTGGCCCTTGCAGTGTAAACAGTGCCATTTCTTGTTGCCATTTTCAGTAATAATGGGGAAATATTTCATTCCTGTAACAACAGGGCCAGGTTCAGGAGGAAACATTCCCAGCTGCCAGCTCAGCTCTCGTGGCACCAGCAAGGAATGAAAAGAAATTCAGATTTTTCCTTCAGGGCCTGGAGTTCCTCAGAGCTGCAGGAGCCGTGGTTTTACAGCCAGGAGTGTGGGAGTGCCAGGAATAATCATTAATTCCACATTTTTTGGGGGAATAACTGTGTGAAAACCCTTCCAAAGTGGGGAGAGCTGAGGCAGAGCTCACCTAGAGCTGCTCCCTGCAGGCATTTGTGCTTCCAGGACATTTTCCAGGACATTTGATGCAGCATTTTGTGCTTCCAGGACATTTTCCAGGACATTTGATGCAGCATTTTGTGCTTCCAGGACATTTCCCAGCTGCCTTTTTTAGCCCTGTGGAGCAGGAGGGGATGGTTTGGGCAGGGAGCCAGGTGCCTCCTCACAGCCTGAGCCCAGGCCTGGCTTTGTTCTCTCTCCTTGCTGGGATCCAGCAGCAATGAGCTGATTTTGGGGATTTTTCCCTTCCCACTGTGGGCTGTGTCAGATGCCAGTCTCTGGATGTCAGCACAGCTTTTTATCCATGTTACCTTGCATGAAACTCCATAAAATTTATATTTTTTTGAAGCAGAAAGACTGGGGGCCATAAATTAATCTGGAGTTAAACTTGGCCTCATGGTTAGGGGACTGAAATCTGCCAGCACCAGGTGAGAGGTTTCCTTTGCATGGAGCTTGTGCATTGTAGATTCATCCCAAAATCTGCCACAGGTTGGGTTCCTCCCAATGGAGAAGAAATCCCAGATAAAAGCACTGAGCACTCTGGGCTCTGCTGTTCACCCTCAGCTGGGAGCTGCAGTGAACAGAACACAGAGGTTTTAGCAGGGGGAGTTGTGATTTTTTGTCCTTTTTTATTGTCCAGGTGGCACTGTGGGATGTCTTTGCTTGTGCAAGAAGGGAAAGTGAAAAGAAAGAGATTGAAAACAGTAAATAATGGCAATACTGAACACACCATTTCCTTTGGAGCTTGTGCATTGTAGATTTATCCCAAAATCTGTCACAGGTTGGGTTCCTCCCAACCTTGGTCATTCTTGTTACACCCTGAGTTACCCACTGTGCTTTCAATATTTGGTTTATCTTTTGCAAACTGCAAACAGGGAGAGCTGGGAGCTGCAGTGAACAGAACACAGAGGTTTTAGCAGGTGGAGTTGTGATTTTTGTCCTTTTTTATTGCCCAGGTGCCACTGTGGGATGTCTTTGCTTGTGCAAAAAGAAAGGTGAAATTAAGGAGATTTAAAACAGTAAATAATGACAATACTGAACACAATATTTCCTTTGGAGCTTGTGGATTGTAGATTTATCCCAAAATCTGCCACAGGTTGGGTTCCTCCCAACCTTGGTCATTCTTGTTACACCCTGAGTTACACTGTCTGTTCAATATCTGTATTTTCCCTTGCAAACTGCAAACAGGGATTGGGAGCTTCAGTGATGAGAACACAGAGGTTTTAGCAGGGAGAGTTGTGATTTTTGTCCTTTTTTATTGCCCAGGTGGCACTGTGGGATGTCTTTGCTTGTGCAAAAAGAAAAGTGAAATTAAGGAGATTCAAAACAGTAAATAATGACAATACTGAACACACCATTTCCTTTTCATGGATTGTAGATTTATCCAAATTCTGCCACTGGTTCCTCCCAGTTTTGGTCAGTTTGCTGCACCCTGAGTTACACTGTCTGTTCAATATCTGTATTTTCCCTTGCAAACTGCAAACAGGGATTGGGAGCTGCAGTGAACAGAACACAGAAGTTTTAGCAGGTGCAGTTGTGATTTTTGTCCTTTTTTATTGCCCAGGTGGCACTGTGGGATGTCTTTGCTTGTGCAAAAAGAAAAGTGAAAATTAAGGAGATTTTAAACAGCAAATAATGACAATACTGAACATACTGAATCCATTTCCTTTTCATGGATTGTAGATTTATCCAGATTCTGCCACTGGTTCCTCCCAATTTTGGTCATTCTTGTTACACCCTGAGTTGCACTGTCTGTTCAATATCTGTATTTTCCCTTGCAAACTGCAAACAGGGAGAGCTGGGAGCTGCAGTGAACAGAACACAGAGGTTTTAGCAGGGGGAGTTGTGATTTTTGTCCTTTTTTATTGCCCAGGTGGCACTGGGGGATGTCTTTGCTTGTGCAAGAAGGAAAATGAAGAGGTTGAAAACAGTAAATAATGACAATACTGAATACAATATTTCCTTTGCATGGATTGTAGATTTATCCAGATTCTGCCACTGGTTCCTCCCAGTTTTGGTCAGTTTGCTGCACCCTGAGTTACACTGTCTGTTCAATATCTGTATTTTCCCTTGCAAACTGCAAACAGGGATTGGGAGCTGCAGTGAAGAGAACACAGAGGTTTTAGCAGGGGGAGTTGTGATTTTTGTCCTTTTTTATTGCCCAGGTGCCACTGTGGGATGTCTTTGCTTATGCAAAAAGAAAAGTGAAATTAAGGAGATTTAAAACAGTAAATAATGACAATACTGAATACAATATTTCCTTTGCATGGAGCTTGTGGATTTCTAGATTCATCCCAAAATCTGCCACAGGTTGGGTTCCTCCCAACCTTGATCAGTCTTGTTGCACCCTGAGTTACCCACTGTGCTTTTAATATCTGTTTTATCTTTTGCAAACTGCAAACAGGGAGAGCTGGGAGCTGCAGTGAAGAGAACACAGAGGTTTTAGCAGGGGGAGTTGTGATTTTTGTCCTTTTTTATTGTCCAGGTGGCACTTGGGGATGTCTTTGCTTGTGCAAGAAGGAAAAGTGAAAATAAAGATGTTTAAAACAGTAAATAATGACAATACTGAACACACCATTTCCTTTGCATGGATTGTAGATTTATCCAAAATCTGCCACTGGTTCCTCCCAATTTTGGTCAGTTTGCTGCACCCTGAGTTGCACTGTCTGTTCAATATCTGTATTTTCCCTTGCAAACTGCAAACAGGGATTGGGAGCTTCAGTGAAGAAAACACAGAAGTTTTAGCAGGGGGAGTTGTGATTTTTGTCCTTTTTTATTGCCCAGGTGGCACTGGGGGATGTCTTTGCTTGTGCAAGAAGGAAAATAAAGAGGTTGAAAACAGTAAATAATGACAATATTGAACACAGTGTTTCCTTCGCATGGAGCTTGTGCATTGTAGATTTATCCCAAAATCTGTCACAGGTTGGGTTCCTCCCAACCTTGGTCAGTCTTGTTACACCCTGAGTCACCCACTGTGCTTTCAATATCTGGTTTTCATCCCTGCAAGCTGAAAACAGGGAATGGAGGCATCAGTGAAGAGAACACAGAGGTTTTAGCAGGGGGAGTTGTGATTTTTGTCCTTTTTTATTGCCCAGGTGGCACTGTGGGATGCCTTTGTTTGTGCAAGAAGGAAAATAAAGAGGTTGAAAATAGTAAATAATGACAATACTGAACACAGTATTTCCTTTGCATGGAGCTTGTGCATTGCAGATTTATCCCAAAATCTGCCACAGGTTGGGTTCCTCCCAATGGAGAAGAAATCCCAGATAAAAGCACTGAGCACTCTGGGCTCTGCTGTTCACCCTCAGCTGGGAGCTGCAGTGAACAGAACACAGAGGTTTTAGCAGGGGGAGTTGTGATTTTTGTCCTTTTTTATTGTCCAGGTGGCACTGGGGGATGTCTTTGCTTGTGCAAGAAGGGAAAGTGAAAAGAAAGAGGTTTAAAACTGTAAATAATGGCAATACTGAACACACCATTTCCTTTGCATGGAGCTTGTGGATTGTAGATTTATCCCAAAATCTGCCACAGGTTGGGTTCCTCCCAATCTTGGTCATTCTTGTTACACCCTGAATTACCCACTGTGCTTTTAATATCTGTTTTATCTTTTGCAAACTGCAAACAGGGATTGGGAACTGCAGTGAAGAGAACACAGAGGTTTTAGCAGGGGGAGTTGTGATTTTTGTCCTTTTTTATTGCCCCGGTGGCACTGGGGGATGTCTTTGCTTGTGCAGGAAGGAAAATAAAGATGTTTAAAACAGTAAATAATGACAATACTGAATACAATATTTCCTTTTGTGGGCAATTTTCTGCTCCTCTTTGGTGTCACACCCCTGAGAGAGGTTTAGAATTGGAAGGAACCCCTCAGGATCATCAAATCCAGCACAGGACACCCCAACAATCCCCCCAGAGAGGTTATCCCTAATTCCCAGATTTGGGAAGTAAAAACCAGTTTAAAATGAGCTTTTTTGGGGCTGTTCTGCAGCAGTGCTGGGGATGATGCTGTGGGTGAAGGGGCTGAGGGTGAACAGCAGAGCCCAGAGTGCTCAGTGCTTTTATCTGGGATTTCTTCTCCATGAAAAAAACCCTTTTAAAGCAAGGGGGCAGCTCCTATTACAGAAAAATTGCTTTTCATGGAGAATTCAAACCAGCAAAAAACCCCAGAGTGCTGCACAGAGCTGCCAAATATTTTGGTGGCTCCTTGTGGCAATCCTGGCTCCAGAGCATTGGGAATTTTCAAAGCCAAAATGAACCCTTTGGAACAGTAAATTGTAATAATTCAAATTCCTTGCAGGAAAGGAGATTTTGTGGGGTTTGCAGATGTAAACCTGGGGCTGTTTGCATTTCCAGGCTCACAGAGGGGATGGAGCCAAAGGAACAAACTGGGCTGGTTGAGCTCCCCAGTTCTTGCCTCAATTCCCCAAATTAAAGCTTTGAATAATATCAGATACTCTGCTAAAGTATAACTTAAATATTTGCACATTTTGTGCCTCTTTTTGTGCTGCTTTGTGGCCAGTTCATGATTTATTAGCAGTCATTTTTCTGGCACCTTGAAATTTCAGTGCTGCCCAAGTAAACACTGGGAAAACCTCAACATTTCATGGAGGGTTTTACTTGAAAAATCATAAAACAATACCAGGTGATGGATCTGATCACTCAATCGTTTATTTTCCTCTCTGTGTGATGGAAAAACCAGTCCTGGAGTGGAAGTGGGGACAGCTGGGACCTGTTCACAGCCACTGTCAGCACAAAAAGAGGCTGAATTCATGGAATTTCAGCACTAAAAGAGGCTGAATTCATGGAATTTCAGCACTAAAAGAGGCTGAATCAATCAAATTTCAGCACTAAAAGAGGCTGAATTAATCAAATTTCAGCACTAAAAGAGGCTGAATTCATCGAATTTCAGCACAAAAAGAGGCTGAATTCATGGAATTTCAGCACTAAAAGAGGCTGAATTCATGGAATTTCAGCACAAAAAGAGGCTGAATTAATCAAATTTCAGCACAAAAAGAGGCTGAATTCATCGAATTTCAGCACAAAAAGAGGCTGAATTCATGGAATTTCAGCACTAAAAGAGGCTGAATTCATGGAATTTCAGCAGGGACCTCAGCCTGACTCAGGACATGGGAAACATTCATAAATGTTGAGAAAAATCATAAAGAAATGCTTCATAAAACCTGCCTGCCCTGACATTTCTTCCAAGGCAAGCTGGCACTTTGCAAGTTCCCACTGAAAGCAATCCTGGTGTGAGCAGTTTGTTGAGATAACAATCTATTCCTGGGTGAAAATCAACCAGCACCTGTATAAACTGATTTTACACCATTAAATAAATGAAAACCATCTCCCACAAACAACTTTTCCTGCACATACGCTCTGGGAATGGGAGTGACCAATCCAGAATTGGAGTGACCAATCCAGAATTGGAGTGACCAATCCAGAATTGATTATTAACCAATAATTGCCAAGCAAGCTGCTGACCAGCTGGAGCAGTTTGTTAACATAACAATCTATTCCTGGGTGAAAATCAACCAGCACCTGTATAAACTGATTTTACACCATTAAATAAATGAAAACCATCTCTCACAAACAACTTTTCCTGCACATACACTCTGGGGATGGGAGTGACCAATCCAGAATTGGAGTGACCAATCCAGAATTGATTATTAACCAATAATTGCCAAGCAAGCTGCTGACCAGCTGGAGCAGTTTGTTAACATAACAATCAGCCTGGGTGAAAATCAACCAGCACCTGTATAAACTGATTTTACACTGTTAAATAAATGAAAACTATCTCTCACAAACAACTTTTCCTGCACATACACTCTGGGAATGGGAGTGACCAATCCAGAATTGATTATTAACCAATAATTGGCCAGCAAGCTGTTGGCCAGGAGCAGTTTGTTAACATAACAATCTATTCCTGGGTGAAAATCAACCAGCATCTGTATAAACTGATTTTACACTATTAGAAAAATGAAAACCATCTCTCACAAACAACTTTTCCTGCATGTACACCCAGGGGTTGGAGTGATCAATCCAGAATTGGAGTGACCAATCCAGAATTGGAGTGACCAATCCAGAATTGATTAATAACCAATAATTGGCCAGCAAGCTGCTGACCAGCTGGAGCAGTTTGTTAACATAACAAACTATTCCTGGGTGAAAATCAACCAGCACCTGTATAAACTGATTTTACACTGTTAGAAAAATGAAAACCATCTCTCAAAAACAACTTTTCCTGCACATACACTCTGGGGATGGGAGTGACCAATCCAGAATTGATTATTAACCAATAATTGCCAAGCAAGCTGCTGACCAGCTGGAGTCCCACAGGAGCTCTGTAAAATTGAATAAAAAGGAGTTATGGGAATAAAAAAGGGGCTTTTCCACAATGAAGGAAATGGAGTCCCTGTGATTTATTCCCATAATGGTGCTGGTTTCAAGGTTTTAAGGTTTGGGAGATGGGCTGGGAAGGAGGGGGGAGCCCAGCCTGGTCCCAGAGCCCTCATTCCTCCCGATCTCACCCCTCCATCCTGCCCTGACCTTCCCAGGGTGCTGGGGAAGATGAAACAGGAAAGCCTTATCAATATGATTGCCTGGCAAAAGATTTTGGGAATATGGAAACTATAAGTGAGATTGAAATGAAAGCAAGCTTTGAGATCCCTCAGTTACTGAACAACTGGAAAACAATGGTGTGGCTGCTGAAGGTGATCCCCTTTTGATGGAACAACACCCTCTGCTTGCAGACAGCTCCAAGGGTCAGAGCAGACCCTACAGCTTGGCAGAAGGGGCCCAAAGAGGAGTTTTTAGGGTTTAAAATGCAACACAGGATGGTAATGTAATGATTCTTATAGGCTGCATGTAAATGCTGTAGGATTTGTATTTTGTACTGGATTGGTTAGTGAGAATCAGAATATTCAACAGAGCAGAAGATTTATGGCATTGTAATGGGAACCTCGCTCTCTTACCCTCTACTTTCTTACCCCTTTCACGCTCTTATGCTTTTGCCCTCTTGCCCCTTTTACTCTCTCACCCTCTCATCCTCTCTCCCCCTCTCCTCTCTCATCCTGCTCTGAGTTGTGTTTGGCAGTTCCCAGCAGGGCCCTGCACCCAGGCCCTTTGCAATAAACCCCAAATTCCAGCCCTGGCTGCAGAGATCTCTCCTCTCCGTCCATCCTGACTCTCCTACCCCCTCACTCCCACACCAGTGTTTCCCCAAAGGTGCCTGACCTTTTCACATCCCATCAGCAGCACGCTCCAGCTGCTGCCTGAATCCCATTTTCACCTCCTCCTCCTCCTCCTGCTCACTCTGTGCTCCTCTGCAGGGCTCCCTGACGAGCTGCAGCTCTCAGCCAGGCCATTTTCAGGCTGATCCCCAATCCCTGTCCTTGCAAAGGGCTCTGCCTGTGCAGCCTCACTCGGGGCATCCCTGGCTGCAGGGATCCTGTGCCAAGGAGCTGCTTTGCTCTTTCCCAGCAAAGGGCACAGGAGCACTTGGCAGGCGCCGTGCTCGACATCTCCTGGCTGGGGCTGCCCCCAGCCTGGCCCGAGGCTTGCACAGATCCTCTGCAGGACCCTTGGTATTTGCAGACATGAAAAATCCCTGAAACAGCTCAGGGCTGGCAGGGGAGCCCGTGCTGGGCAGGGAGGAGCATCTGCTTCCCTCCCAGCCTCATCCCTGATGCTTGTCAGGAAAATTCATCCATAAACACCAGGGGTTGATGGCCAAAAGGAGACAGAGCAGTCCTGGGACTTTATTCCAATCAAGGCAGAGGCCATGGGGCATCCCCTGGGGTGTCTCCAATTTTTGGAGGACCCAGCCTCCTTTTTATCCCAATTTCCAGCCACATTTCCCTTCTCTCTTTCCCCATTTCTGAGGTGTTTGAGAGGTTCAGACTTCCCAAAACACCTGATAACAAAGATTCCCCTCTAATGTACAACCCTACCTTTTCATCCTTAATTCTTACAGAATTTAGGGGTTTTTCTTCCCCATTGTTTCTTTCATCTTTCAATATCCAATTTCACTCATCAGCAAACCTAAAGTTTATTTGTAAAAGCAAATCTCTTTCCCCATTCATCAATCAGTGGAATCCTTCATCAGAAATGTGTTTTTTCAGAACATAGGGATGTATTCAGGTTACCTAGAAAATATTTTGGTATGACAAAAAGGCAACTGGAAAAGTGAGGAGGAAGTACTTGGGATAGTCTGAGAAGAAAGGAGAAATTTTTGTTTCTTTTCTCTGCCAGTGCTGGTTTGATCTCCCAGCAGACCCACAGCTGGTTTGGAAACACAAATCCACAATTCCTCTCACTCTGGATGTGACATCAGAGTGCTGGGCTGAGCTCCCTCCTCTGGAACATCATCCCTGTCTGGCCCCTCCAGCTTTGCAGGTTTGATTTTACCTCCAGGAATGCCAAAGTTTTATTTTCGGTCTTCCCACCTGTATTTTTGACAGGCTGCTAAAACTGGAATTGGAAAGTTGTAATTTGAGAGCATCTTCCTGAGAGAAAGGAAATGGAGCTGCTTTCTGCTTTAGCGCTTCTGCCTTTTCCAAACATCCCACTTGGTGACTAAACTCGTGCTTTGAACTTTTAAAGATCAGGGTTTTGGCACATCTACACTAAAACTGAAGAGGTTTCTAAGTAAATAAGCAAAAAACCCCAAAACCAACGAATAAACATGATTTGAAAAAAAACAACTAACACGATTTCCCAGAAGTTTTTCAATCTCCCAAAATTCTGATGAAAGAAAAACAAAATCTCAATATTTCTTCATTTTCTGAGGCTGTTCCTCAGGCTGAAAATATTGCTGCACTTTTTATTGTGTATGGTCATGCCCTCTTTAGGTTTATGGGCTTTTGTCAATTCTGGAATGGATCCAGAATTGGAATTTGGCAAACTCAGCTCCCAGGATGGGAGCTGTGGGGAGCAGAATCCCCCTTGGGCTTTTTTCACTGCAGGAGAACACCTTGGGTCAGGAAAACAAAACTAGAAATATAAATATAATATAGAAATATAAAAATAAATGTAAAGATGATATAGATATAGATATAGATATAGATTATATAGATTAGATATAGATATAGATATAGATATAGATTATATAGATGATACAGATTATACAGATTATATAGATTATATAGATTATATAGATATAGATATAGATACAGATATAGATTATATAGATTATATAGATTATATAGATATAGATATATAGATATAGATATAGATATAGATATAGATATAGATATAGATATAGATATAGATATAGATATAGATATAGATGATATAGATGATACAGATTATATAGATTATATAGATTATATATATATAGATACAGATATAGATTATATAGATTATATAGATTATATAGATATAGATATATAGATATAGATATAGATATAGATATAGATATAGATATAGGTTATATATAGATATAGATATAGATATAGATATAGATATAGATGATATAGATGATATAGATGATATAGATGATATAGATGATATAGATATATAGATATATAGATACAGATGATATAGATATAGATATAGATATAGATTAGATATAGATATATTTGATATAGACATAGATATAGATATATATGATATAGATATAGATATATTTGATATATACATAGATATAGATATAGATATGATATAGATATAGATATAGATATAGATATATGTGATATAGATATAGATATAGATATATAGATATAGATATAGATATAGATATAGATATAGATATAGATATATAGATATATAGATATAGATGATATAGATATAGATATAGATATAGATATAGATATAGATATATAGATATAGATATAGATATAGATATATAGATATATAGATATATAGATATATAGATATAGATATAGATATAGATATAGATATATAGATATATATATATAGATAGATATAGATATAGATATGCGGGAATCAATCATACTTTGTGTTAAATAACATTTCCCTGTTTCCTGTCTCTGAGTTTCCCCCAATTTCAGCATTTTGGGATCACTTGCAGCAGCAGCTGTGCAGTGCTGTCAGTTAGAAGAGCTGCTGTGCTCCCCTTTGGAGAGGGGGAATTCTTTCCAAGTCGTGTTTTGTCTCATTTTTAAACTCTCAGGGGTGTTCAGTGCAATCCTTGGCCTGTTGGGCAGGACTTTGGGATATCTGGGGCCAGGTGAGGCTGTGCTCAGGGCAGTGTGGACTCGCACAGGGCTGCAATGAATAATTCCCGGTGAGATTGCAGCTCCCGCCCAGCCCTTGCTGGGGTTTGCATTCCTCAGCAATCCCCACCCAGCGCTGCTTCACAAACCGAGCTCCACCTCCACGCTGAGCTCAGTGGATGTCCAGGGGCCCCAAACCCTGCCGAGAGTGGAAAAAGTGAGAGCAAAGCTGCTCATGTTCTCAGAGTCTGCCTGCAGCTGCTGCAGGGCTCTGCCAAACTCCGGGGGAACACAGGGAGGGAGCTCAGCCCCATGATGGGAACCAAAAATTTGAATTTCTGGTTCGTGCTAAAGCCAGTGGAAAATGAGGATTAAAGAATGAGGTTCCTTTCATTTTCTAACCTCTGGATTGGGAATATTTTAAATCACTGGAAACAAGTAAACAGGCAAAAGAATATTTTAAATAACTGGAAACAAGCAAACAGGCAAAAGAATATTTTAAATAACTGGATCAAGCTAACAGGTAAAGGAATAGTAAAAATAACTGGATCAAGCTAACAGATAAAAGAATATTTTAAATAACTGGAAACAAGCGAACAGGCAATGGAATATTTTAAATAACTGGAAACAAGCAAACAGGCAAAAGAATATTTAAAATAACTGGAAACAAGCTAACAGGCAATGGAATATTTAAAATAACTGGAAACAAGCGAACAGGTAAAGGAATAGTTAAAATAACTGGAAACAAGCTAACAGGCAATGGAATATTTAAAATAACTGGAAACAAGCTAACAGGTAAAGGAATAGTTAAAGTAACTGGAAACAAGCAAACAGGCAATGGACTATTTAAAATAACCGGAAACAAGCAAACAGGTAAAAGAATATTTTAAATAACTGGAAACAAGCAAACAGGCAATGGAATATTTAAAATAACTGGAAACAAGCAAACAGGCAATGGAATATTTAAAATAACTGGATCAAGCTAACAGGTAAAGGAATAGTTAAAATAACTAGAAACAACCAAACAAGCAATGGAATATTTAAAATAACTGGAAACAAGCAAACAGGCAAAGGAATATTTAAAATAACTGGAAACAATCTAACAGGCAAAGTATCTTAAGTAACTAGAAATAAGGTAACAGGCTAAAGGATATATTTAATAATGGGTAACTGGCTAACAGGCAAAGTGAATAGTTTAAATAACTAGGAACAAGCTAACAAGTTGAGGAAATATTTTAAATAACTGGAAACCAACTAACAACTTAAGTGAATATTTTAAATAACTGGACAAAATAATTGACCCTGCCTATAACAGAATTGAGGAGGAGACTGCAAGCAGTGGATTGACACTGTTGATGCCTCAAGATTTCAACTTTTATATTTTCCATCCATTTGTAACCCTGCAGTTCTTCAGTGCAGAACTCCAAACTCCACACTCAGTGGGAGCTGCTGCTTCCCCATTTGGGGCAGACACAACAATTCCTCTCCAGGCCTGGCAGTCAAGGACACCTCACTGCCTCAGGCCCAGAGATGGGAACAAAAGGGAGTTGGGGGCAGCAAACTTGGGGTCAATGACTTCATTGGCTGAAGCTGGAATTGGCAGATTCACCCCTAAAATGCAAATGGACCAAACTTATAAAAGTGTGAAACCTGTGAGTCCATTTTTGGGTGTAGGCCCTGGAGGGCTTCATCCACCCATAACACCTGAAAACCTGAAGGAATAAGGAATTTTTATTCTCTCATTTGTGACGGTGGTCACAGGGGTTTTTAGATGGATGGAAGAGTCAGGATCTTGATTCCATGATCAGAAGGCTTGATTTATTATGTTATGATCTATATATAACATTATAACTATACTACTTAGGAACAGAAAGGAAAGGAGCTTCTTCAGCAGCTGGCTAAGCTAAGAAGGAGATGGAAAGAATGAATAACACAGGTCTGTCTCAGTAGAGAAGATAACAGCTCCACCATGAGTGGTCAGTAAATCCAAACATCTACAGAAGACCAATCCCAGGTGGACCTGTTGCATTCCACAGCAGCAGATAATAATTGTTTCCATTTGTTACTGAGCTTCTCAGCTCCAGCAGGAACAATCCTACAGAGAGGATTTTTCACCAAAGGTGTCAGCGACACTCAATCATGCCTGGCTCTGTTTTTAGGTGGCCCCAGAAGGCACCAGCGTGGCCACCACCACTCTGGGTGAAGCTGCTGCTGCTCAGCCCCTGCTGTGGCACCTTGGCTCCATCTCTGGAGCCTTGCAGAGTTCAGCATCTCCCTCCCAAGACTTCTGGGGGTGATGGGGAGGAGCTGCTGCTGCTCGCTCGGTGCCTTGGGGCAGCCGTGGCCGAGGTTTGAGGCTGAGTGGAGATGAAAAGTGACAGAGTGTTAATACATTAGGCATTCATTTTGTATCATATTAGTGGTGCTTGTAGTGGGTAAGTGAGATGTCAGAGCCTGTTATGTGCAATTAGGAGCCCACAAACTGAACATCCCATGGAAGTTACAGGGATGTGAGGGGAATGAGGGATTTGTCTTTCCTAACCAGCTGTGGGGCTGCTGGTGGATAAAACCAGCACTGGGAGAGAAAAGAAACAATGGGAAGGATTTCGTTGATTGATGGAGGGAAAAAGAGATTTGCTTTTACAAATAAACTTTAGGTTTGCTGATAAACAACAGTTAGATATTGAAAAATGAAAGAAACAATGGGGAAACACCCCTAAATTCCATAAGAATTAAAAATTAAAACACAGGGTTTTACATTAGAGGGGAATCTCTGGGATCAGTGATATTGGGAAGCCTGAACTTCTCAAGTACCTCAGAAATGGGGAAAAACCCCTAAATTCCATAAGAATTAAAAATTAAAAGGAGGGTTATACATTAGAGGGGAATCTTTGGGATCAGTGATATTGGGAAGTCTGAACCTCTCAAGTACCTCAGCAATGGGGAAAGAGAGAAGGGAAATGTGGCTGGAAATTGGGATAAAAAGGAGGCTGGGTCCTCCAAAAATTGAGAGACCCCAAGGGATGCCCCATGGCCTCTGCCTTGATTGGAATAAAGTCCCAGGACTGCTCTGTCTCCTTTTTGGACACCAACCTCTGGTGTTTGTGGATGAATTTTCCTGACAGATGGGCTGAGCAGAGAGTGAAGGCTGAGCCTCAAACCTGCACCAAACCCTGCTGGGAATGGGATCAGAGGGATCTCTGCTCTGCACAGAGCAGCCACATATTCTGGGGGCTTCTCATGGCAATCCTGGCCCCAGAACATTGGGAATTTTCAAAGCCAAAATGAGCCCTTTGGAACAGTAAATTGCAATAATTAAATTCCTTGCAGGAAAGGAGATTTTGTGGGGTTTGCAGATGTAAACCTGGGGCTGTTTGCATTTCCAGGCTCACAGAGGGAATGGAGCCAAAGGAGCAAACTGGGCTGGTTGAGCTCCCAATTCTTGCCTCAATTCCCTCCCCCATGAAGCTCACCCTGATGAGAAAAACCTCAAGTGTGAAAACCTCAAGTGTGAAAACCTTGAGTTTCCTGGTCCCTTTTTGGGCAAGTTCAGAACAAGCTGAATTTCCAGGACACCAAGCAGCAGAAAAGCACAAGCAGCTCACTGCCTGCTGATTAAAATCTTGATGTGAAGGGATAAAAAAGGGAAAATGAATCCTCAGCACAATAACATTTTTATTGGGAATCCTTATCAATCTCTCAAGTCTCTTCCAATCTCCTCAATTTTCAGAGTTAGCTGATGCAACCTTCTCCTTGGATTTCAAAATGGGCGAGGAGAGATCTGATGGACAAATACTGCTTTGAAAACAGTTTTGTTGCTGTCTCTTTGGGTTTGTATTCTGGATTCTGCTCCGTGTCTGCCTTGGGCAGAGAACTTCATTTCTGTGTGCCTTCATTTGTGTGTCCCTGAACTGACAGCAACAAGAGATTCCCTGCGAGACCGAGGCCTGAGAATATTCCTCAGACAAAAGAAACCCTAGAAATGAGCACTGAAACCATCTTCCTCCCCTTAATCCTTTTGAAAGAGTGAAATTTGTGATGTTTAGGGATGGGATTTTTAGGTTTTCTTGCCTTCAGATCTTTAAGGTACTCAGAGTAACCCAAAAATGCCTGGGGGAAAAGGGAATATCAGACAGCTATGGAATAGGGAAAGAAACCCTAGAAATGAGCACTGAGACCATCTTCATCCCCTTAACCCTTTTGAAACCAGGTGAAAGAGTGAAATTTGTGATGTTTAGGGATGGAATTTTTAGGTTTTTTTGCCTTCAGATCTTTAAGGTACTCAGAGTAACCCAAAAATGCCTGGGAAAAAAAGAAGTATCAGAGAGCCATGGAATAGGGAAAGGAACCCTAGAAATGAGCACTGAGACCATCTTCCTCCTCTTAATTCTTTTGAAAGAGTGAAATTTGTGATGTTTAGGGACAGAATGTTTAGGTTTTCTTGCCTTCAGATCTTTAAGGTATTCAAAGTAACTAAAAAATGCCTGGGAAAAAAAGGGAATATCAGAGATCCACGGGTGATTTTTCCCTCCAGGAGTCTGAGATCTGCCCTGACAAATTCCCAGCTGCATCACTGAGAGGCTGAGCTGGTGCTGTGAGCAGGAGACTCCTGGGTCAATGCCCTGATAAAATTACCTGGGCTGAAGGCAGAGGGATTTCACACGTTCCTGTGCACAGGCACTCCCTGAACCATCAAACTGGGAGATGCAGGGCTGGAGCCTTGCTTGCTGTTCCTCAGTCTCCAGGGATGGAAAGCAGAATCTCCTGCTTGCAGTGGAATTTTTGGAGAGCAGAGAGAGAAAGGAAAGCACATCCAGAGCTGCTGGCTGCCTGGGAGCCTCCTTGGCCAAGGGAAGGCTTCAATGCTTTAATTCCCAATATTCCCAAGCCTCTCCAGACTCTGGACTCGATGTGGGTTGGTGCTGGAAGTAAGCTCTGCCATTTTCAGAGACAGAATTTTGCCTTTTTATTGCAAGTACGATTTCTAGTTGGATGTGGTCGCTGGGTACTGCAGGATTCATTTTTCACTTGTCTTTAATCCATAAGGGAATCCTGAGGATTTCCCTGAGGAATATTGAACCTTCCTCTGGGGGCATTTGATGAACAACCTGGTTTAGCCTCCAGGAAGGCTAAATTTACACAGGGAAGAGTGAATTTCCTCACACACTGGTGCTGTGCTGGTGCAGCCACCCCACATCCCCTCCCTGGCTCATCCAGGATTTCCAACTGAAGGAATGCTGGGCACTGCTGATATTTCTGCTGGTAAAACACTACCAGCCCAATTCCAGCCCATCTCCTGTTGCAAAGTTCTAAAAAGCAGAGGTGCAGAGGTTTTGCTCTGCTTTTGTTGGTTTTTCTGATGAACCACCTCATTTAGACTCCAGGAAAAGTGAATTTACTCTCACAGGGTGTTCTCTAATGCTGTGCTGGTGCAGCCACCCCAAATCCCCTCCCTGAGATGGGCTAAGCAGGGAATGAAGGCTGAGCCTCAAAACTGCACCAAACCCTGCTGGGAATGGGATCAGAGGGATCTGCTCTGCTCATCCAGGCTCATCCAGGATTTCCCAATGAAGGATTGCTGGGCACTGCTGATATTTCTGCTGGTGAAACACCACCATCCCAATTCCAGCCTCTAAAACCCAGAGGTTTTGCTCTGCTTTTGTTGGTTTTTCTGATGAATCACCTCATTTAGACTCCAGGAAAAGTGAATTTATTCACACAGGGTGTGCTCTAATGCTGTGCTGGTACAACCATCCCACATCCCCCCCGGCTCATCCAGGATTTCCCAATGAGGGATTGCTGGGCACTGCTGATATTTCTGCTGGTAAAACACCACCAGCCCAATTCCAGCCCATCTCCTGTCACAAATCTCTAAAACCCAGAGGTTTTGCTCTGCTTTTGTTGGTTTTTCTGATGAACCCCCTGATTTAGACTCCAGGAAAAGTGAATTTACTCACAAAGGGTGTGCTCTAATGCTGTGCTGGTACAACCATCCCACATTCCCTCCCTGGCTCATCCAGGATTTCCCATTGAAGGATTGCTGGGCACTGCTGAATTTCTGCTGGTAAAACACCACCAGCCCAACTCCAGCCCCACTCCTGTTGCAAACCTCTAAAACCCAGAGGTTTTGCTCTGCTTTTGTTGGTTTTTCTGATGAACCACCTCATTTAGACTCCAGGAAAAGTCAATTTACTCACACAGGGTGTGCACTAATGCTGTGCTGGTGCAGCCACCCCAAATCCCTGGCTCATCCAGAATTTCCCAATGAGGGATTGCTGGGCACTGCTGATATTTCTGCTGGTAAAACATCACCAGCCCAATGCCAGCCCCACTCCTGTCACAAATCTCTAAAACCCAGAGGTTTTCTCTGCTTTTATTGGTTTTTCTGATGAACCACCTCATTTAGACTCCAGGGAAAGTGAATTTACTCTCACAGGGTGTGCTCTAATGCTGTGCTGGTGCAGCCACCCCAAATCCCCTCCCTGAGATGGGCTGAGCAGGGAATGAAGGCTGAGCCTCAAAACTGCACCAAACCCTGCTGGGAATGGGATCAGAGGGATCTCTGCTCTGCTCATCCATGATTTCCAAATTAAGGATTGCTGGGCACTGCTGATATTTCTGCTGGTGAAACACCACCAGCCCAACTCCAGCCCCATTCCTGTTGCAAACCTCTAAAACCCAGAGGTTTTGCTCTGCTTTTGTTGGTTTTTCTGATAAACCACCTCATTTAGACTCCAGGAAAAGTGAATTTACTCACACAGGGTGTGCTCTAATGCTGTGCTGGCGCAGCCACCCCACATCCCCTCCCTGGTTCATCCAGGATTTCCTAATGAGGGATTGCTGGGCACTGCTGATATTTCTGCTGGTAAAACACCACCAGCCCAATTCCAGCCCTACTCCTGTCACAAATCTCTAAAACCCAGAGGTTTTCCTCTGCTTTTGTTGGTTTTTCTGATGAATCACCTCATTTAGACTCCAGGAAAAGTGAATTTACTCACACAGGGTGTGCTCTAATGCTGTGCTGGTACAACCATCCCATATTCCCTCCCTGGCTCATCCAGGATTTCCCAATGAGGGATTGCTGGGCACTGCTGATATTTCTGCTGGTAAAACACCACCAGCCCAATTCCAGCCCCACTCCTGTCACAAATCTCTAAAACCCAGAGGTTTTCCTCTGCTTTTGCTGGTTTTTCTGCTCTCCCTGGCCTCGGTTCCTCCTCTGCAGTCTCAATTCCAAACTCCTCACGTCACCGCCTGGAAGCCGGGCCGCGCACGGGGCCGTGCTGTGTTTGCACAGCTCCCCCAGCCTCGGCACATGTGGTTCCAATTCCAGAGGCTCTGCAGGGCTCTGTGCATGGGGCTGGGGCTGGCCTGACCCCTCTCCTTCCCCTCAGGGAGGGGGAACCACGCTTTGCCCACCATCCTCCCTCTTTGGGATGCTTTGTGCGGCCCAGGGGAGGCGGCTGCAGGCAGCGTGCTGGGGCCAGCCCGTGGTCACTGGGAGCGCTGGGGCTCTCTGGAGAAGACAACCCTTGGCCCGTGTGGCGGTGCCAGCCAAGGAACACAGCGAGCAGATGTCCCAGGGCACAGCCTGTGCTCCCTTAATGGCCCTCGGGAGGCTGCGGCCGCCTCCAGGCGCCCTCCCCGCGGCGAGGAATGCACGGAGCCGTCTGCAAGGAGACGCTGCCCGCTGTTTATTTTGGCCTGGAACGCTGTCAGGGTAACTGTGAGGGCCGCTGTGGTCTGAGCGTGAGTGGGGCTGTCGACCTTTCTGGGTTCTGCTCATAACTCCGGGATGAAACAACGCAGCTTTGCCTCATCCTGCTGTACCCGCAGCAAAAGCTGGGGAGGAACCCAAGGGGACGTGAAACCCTTTGTGTCTGAACAGCACAGCGGGGGAAGGAGAGGTTTTGTTTCTCCAGAGTTTGATTTTAAGACCCTCTGAGCCTTAAATGCTGGGATGTGGAACTCTGCAGTGTCCTCCAGCTCCCCCTGCAAAGTCTGACTGCACACGGAATTCCTTGGCCATAAAAGTCGTGTTCAGCCTCCTGCCCCAGCAGCTGAAACCCTGAATCTGCTGATTGCAAAACGCTCGGGGTTTTTCTCGTCAGCACTGGATGGGGGGCAAGCTCTTGTTGTCAGAGGAACTCAGTAAATCATTTCCTATAAGGCTCCAGCAAGAGGAGACTCCAACAGATGTGAAACATCCAAAATTCCTGGCGTGAGGGAGCGTTCAGAGCTGCAACATGGCAGGCTGTCCTTTTTGTTTTGAGCTCCCAAACAAATTATTCCTGCACAGGCCTAATTTAGACACATCCTGTTTTCAGACACTTTGATTTTAGCACAAAGCTGTGAGGCGAGTGAAGGATTATCCAGCTGAAGGAACACCCTGGTGTAGTTCTGTGCATGTTTATTCTCTCTGGGCTGATTTAAGCAGGAGGTTTTTGCTTATTTGTGTTGTTTTTACTAACATGAGGTATTTCAGCAGTTCGGGTCTGGCTGAGAGCAGCTGTAGCAGATTTCTGCACGCACTGAGGGGTTTTTATGCAACAGCCTGGATTTTGGGAAGAGTGGGTGAGTCAGGACCACAGGGAATTCATTAAATCACAGAATTCACAGGTTGGAAGAGACCCTAAAGATCAGCGAATCCAACCCAGCCCCAACACCTCAACTCAACCCTGGCACCCAGTGCCACATCCAGGCTTTGTTAAACACACCCAGACATGGGGACTGCACCACCTCCCTGGGCAGAACATTCCAGAATTCATCACCCTTTCTGGAAAAAGCCTTTTCCTAATAACCAACCTTCCTTCTTGTGAGACATAAATTTTAAGGAATTTAGGGATTTTAAAGGGGCTGAGGTTTTAGTTAGAGATAAGCTTTATTGGAGTTAGTTAAAATCAGTGGGTAGGTTTTGATAAGTTAAGAGTTAGGAGTTAACTAATAATTGATTGTTTGTCAACACAATGTTGGGTTAGCTGGGTTTATAATGAAGAATATAGAAATTGATAAATTGCTTTATGAACATCAGACAATTGTGGCCTCCTCTGTTCTGAAACCAACTGAAGATGGGGAATGGGAGCTCTACCAAGGGTTCATTTGTCACATTTGCATTGAAAAGGCAGAAAGGTCAGAACGAGGAAGACTTCATTTACTTCCTCATTTTGGGACCCCTCCCCATGAAAGGGACCACCCACCCATTTCAGGGAACAAACTATGCATGCTTAATAACTTTTGAACTAATTACCATAGGAAGCAGGGAATGGGATGTACCAAAGTTATGAATATGCATTTGTATTTTGGGTATTCAATACTTGTAGAGAAAAAAGGGCTCTGTAATCACCTGTAAATTGCAGTGTGTATTTGGGAGCTATCCCACAATAAACAAACATTTTCTGATTTTAAACTGTTGGAGAGTTTTTGGATATTGGTACTAGATTATCCATATTGGGAATGGGATGTAGCGAAGTTATGAACATGTATTTGTATTTTGGGTATTTAATACTCTTATATACTTATAGATACTCTTATATACTTAGAGATAAAAGGACTCTGTAATCACCTGTAAATTGCAGTGAGTGTTTGGGAGCTATCCCACAATAAACACACACTTTGTAATTTTAAACTTTTAGAGAGTTTTTGGATATTGGTACTAGATCAACATTCATATTGGAAATGGGATGTACCAAAGTCATGAGCATGCATTTGTATTTTGGGTATTCAATACTTGTACAGATAAAAGGGCTCTGTAATCACCTGTAAATTGCAGTGAGTGTTTGGGAACTATCCCACAATAAACACACATTTTCTAATTTTAAGCTGTTAGAGAGTTTTTGGATATTGGTACTAGATTATCCATATTGGGAATGGGATGTACCAAAGTTATGAACATTTATTTGCATTTTTGGTATTCAATACCTGTAATAGATAAAAGGGCTCTGTAATCACCTGTAAATTGCAGTGAGTGTTTGGGAGCTATCCCACAATAAACACACACTTTGTAACTTTAACCTGTTAGACAGTTTTGTCTGTCACAATTTGCTATCAGTACCAGATCAATATCCATAATTTGAATAAATCACTTGGAAATCTCCCATTTTCCCTCGGAGGAGCGGCACCGAGGTGAGGGTGACTTTCAGGGAAGGGAGCCCTGCCTGCAGGGACAGTTCTGAGCGGGGAGGATGAGCTGTGCCCTGGCACCGGGGCTGCTCTGCTCCTGTCACACCTGCACCCAGCCCGGGCTGTGATCTTAACCAACAGAAGCAGGCAGAGCACCCATCACAGGTGAGCTGGGAATTGTTCAGACAGGGCACAAACTGTCTGTGTGTGTGTGTGGAGAAGTTTTCCTCAGCAGCAGATTCCAGGCGTTTCCTGAGTCACCTCCAACCCCTGGAGCTGCAGGAAAATCACAGGTTGCATTTCTGCTCCTCCCTGGACATCAGGAATATTCTGGTGCAAATCTCAGCTTTGATAAAAAGCTAAAAAAAATCATAAAAAGTGTTGTTGAAGGACAAACTGCACAGCTGTTCCTGAAGAAGCTGAAATTTTTCAAAACCTGTTCTGGATATTCACATTTTAAGTGAGCTTGGCTTGGCCTTGGGTGTGGTTTGGGCTAAGCTTACAAAGCTTTATTGTGCATTTCTTTTATCCTGATTCTCTGAATCTTTTCTAGGCTGTTCCTCCTAATTCCAGCAGTTAAGTGATACAGCACAACCCATTACTTTTTAAATAGCAGAATCTATTTTTAGCACTGCTCCCTAATTCAAACCTTCTGAACCTAATGAAAGATTTAAGTCTGGAAGCTCTTTAGCTTTTAGGATGGGAATTTGCCCACAAATAAAAACGTCAGCAAAGCATTTATTTCCCCTTTGATTCTGCTTGTCTGCTGATGTATATTTGATGTTGGGGTGTGTACATACATTTAATTGTAACGGGTATGGAAACCCTCTGGGCTCCAGCACAGCATGGACATAAAAATGTGGGATCCTGGAAGGATTCAGGCATGAAACCTCTGCTTAGGGGGGACAGAATTTGTGACAAGGCCAAACACAGCCTGGCTTCACTCAGCATTTGCTGCTCGCTGTGTTGCACAGGCTCCTTCCCTCTCTGCTCCCATTTCAAAGGGCTGATGCTGCTGAAATTCAACCCCTTTTATGACACACACTCACAACGAGGAGCCCTTAAAACGTTGTTGAAACGAGTTCTGAGGAATTCCTCAAGCCTGACATCTTTGCTGAGGGATCCAGCCTGTTGTCCATATTTGTTTATTTTTAATTTATTTCAACTCTGCCATGCGTGCAAGGCAGGAGGGGCTGAGAGGGCTAAAAACCCCTCGGAGTCCTTCCCCTGATCAATCTGGGCAGTGCCTGGATGGTTTTGGGCTGGATTAAAATCTTTGTTTCTTTGTTTTCCTTGGAGATTTCAGCACGGGGAGGGATGAGAGGATGGCTGTGGCTGTCTGCGGGGTGTGGGGTGAGTTATTGTCACCATTGTCCCGGGAACAATGCAGGAACAGTCACACAGGGTCACTGCTGTGCCACCCAAAGCCTTCAGGCCAACGCTTCCAAAAGCATTTAAAAACAAAGAAAAAAAATGAAAAAAGGAGTTGGGATAAGCAGGAAAAGCAATGCCACCTCCTCCTGGAGTCATGGGATGGGAGCTGAATTGTGGCAGTTCCAGCTTTGGTTCCTCTGGGTCTGGACTGAAGGCACTTGAGGCAGTGGTTCATGTTCACACTCAGCTGTTTATTTATTATTTCTTATCACTAAAACAGTCTCACAACCATGAGTTCTGCAGCAAGGCACAAAATGGCCAACAACCTCTTGTTCCAAGGGCTTTTAAGACTAAACTATCCAATTAAGAGCTGACACCTGGATTATTTTCCCTTTGAACACAATAACTGATCCCACAGATCCCCCAATAAGGACTTTCCTGCCCCATTACAAAATGCCACCCAAAGCCATGGAGAAGAATGAAGAAGAAGAAACCCAGGACAAGCCCTGTGCCCTCCATCTTGCTGCCATCCACACCACACCAAAAATCCCAAAACCTCAACTGGAGAATGAGTCAGGCTGGGAAACTGCTGGTTCCTCTGGGTCTGGACTGAAGGCACTTGGGATTCATGTTTGGACTCAGGTGTTTATTTATTATTTCTTATCACTAAAACAGTGTCACAACCATGAGTTCTGCAGCAAAATGGCCAACAATCTCTTGTTCCAAGGGCTTTTAAGACTAAACCATCCAATTAAGAGCTGACTTTACTGCCGAATTACAAAATGCCACCCAAACCCATGGAGAAGAAGGAAGAAGAAGCAAGAAGAACCCCAGGACAACACCCTGTGCCCTCCATCTTGCTGCCATCCACACCACACTAAAAATCCCAAAATCTCAATTTGTCACCCAGTGACACACCTGCACTGCTCTCTATAATCTAAATTTCTCTCTCTAATCTCTAAATTTCACACTTTTGTGGGTTCCAGCCTATCCTGAAGTCTTTAGGAACTTTCTCCATGGATGAGGGTCAGAGTCAGTGCTGCCCTGGGGTCAGGGCACCCAGAGCAGACACAGGAATATTCCCAGTGCCCTGGATTTCCACACTGAGTGAAGCCACAGGCAGCAATTCCCAAATTGCTGAGAGCACCAAGAGCTGCCCACAGGATGTGGAAGGGAGCAGAGGCTTTGTTGGGCAAGAGCTGTGGAGCCTGCAGAAATGTGGCATTGCTGTGGGACGTCATTTCTGGGAAAAGCAGCTTTTTCTCATCCACTGTGGGCAGGATCCAGCCCTGGAGGCCACCCAGGGCTGGGGAGCTTTGGGAGGGAAGGTTTGGAACAGCTCAGGGATAAATAAAATCCCTTTGCAGCCCCAGCCCTGGGTCCTGGGCAGTGCTGCTGGCAGGGCCAGACGCTCCTCTGCAGTCTGTTAAATGAAACTTCAACTTTTAACCATGGAAATGGTAAAAATCTTATTTATCTATTCAAAATCTCATTTTGCTGGAAGGGGCAGACGCTCCTCTGGCAGTCTGTTAAATGAAACTTCCACTTTTAACCATAGAAATGGTAAAAATCTTATTTATCTATTCAAAATCTCATTTTGCTGGAAGGGGCAGATGCTCCTCTGGCAGTCTTTTAAATGAAACTTCCACTTTTAACCATGGAAATGGTTAAAATCTTATTTATCTATTCAAAATCTCATTTACTTCAACTTTTAATCATGAAAGTGGTTAAAACCTTATTTATTTATCAAACATCTCATTTGCTTCAACTTTTAACCATGCAAATGGTTAACCCCTTATTTATCTATTTAAAATGTCATTTACTTCAACTTTTAACCATGAAAGTAGTTAAAATCTTATTTATCTATTCAAAATCTCATTTACTTCAACTTTTAGCCATGCAAATGGTTAAAACCTTATTTATTTATTAAACATCTCATTTACTTCAACTTTTAACCATGCAAATGGTTAAAACCTTACTTATCTATTCAAAATCTCATTTATTTCAACTTTTAACCATGCAAATGGTTAACCCCTTATTTATCTATTCAAAATCTCATTTACTTCCACTTTTAACCATGGAAATGGTTAAAATCTTATTTACCTATTAAAAATCTAATTTACTTCAACTTTTAACCATGCAAATGGTTAACCCCTTATTTATCTATTCAAAATCTCATTTACTTCAACTTTTAAGCATGAAAGTAGTATAAAATCTTATTTATTTATTTATTAAAAATCTCATTTATTTGGACTTTCCTTGCAAGATCTCGCCTACACAAACTTCAGGGAGTGTTTGTTCTTTTGATAATAAAACCTAGCAGGGACCTGCATCTGTTTCTACTCCTTTTTCTCTCCTGTGCCATAAATTCCTGCACATTTTTCCACCTAAATCGCCATCTCATCCCTGTTTGCTGCAGCAAAACCTTACACAAACTGTGGAAAATATGAGATTTGGTCATGTTGAGGCCTTTTGGGATTTTTTGTGGGTAATTTCTCTACCTGGTTCTTATAAGAGGCTGTTTTATTTTATATTTTCAATATAAATATAAATGATATTTTCAACATCTGGGTGACTGGAGGGAAATAAAGTGAGACTCCTGTCCAGAGAACCTGCAAAATTTAAATTCCTGTGGGAGTTTTCAGGCATTGCTAAAGCATTCATAAGGATTGAAGAGACAAATCAGGGGGTTGTAAATAAGATTTTTTTCCCCAATAATGTTATGGAAAGGTTTGCACGGTGTGTGAGTTTGGTTATTGGGTCAGTGATGAATCAGCACCAAATTATTTCTGATTTCTTTGGAAAAATAAAGGGTGCTGTAGGAATTTGTCACTATTCCAGTGGGTGTTTCCCTGGTTTTTCTACGCATTTAGAAAATGAGTTTATAAGCACAGAGCTCTTCCTCAAACCCACAGATAATTCCTGGCAGCAGCAAGAATATTTCTGCTATAATTCCTGGGAGCAGCAAGAATATTTCTGCTATAATTCCTGGGAGCAGCAAGAATATTTCTGCTATAATTCCTGGGAGCAACAAGAATATTTCTGCTATAATTCCTGGCAGCAGCAAGAATATTTCTGCTATAATTCCTGGCAGCAGCAAGAATATTTCTGCTATAATTCCTGGGAGCAGCAAGAATATTTCTGCTATAATTCCTGGGAGCAACAAGAATATTTCTGCTAATTCCTGGGAGCAACAAGAATATTTCTGCTATAATTCCTGGCAGCAGCAAGAATATTTCTGCTATAATTCCTGGGAGCAACAAGAATATTTCTGCTATAATTCCTGGGAGCAGCAGGAATATTTCTGCCATAGATATCTTTCTGATATACATAAACCCTCTAAGGTGTGAGCTCTGCTAAACCCAGCATGTTAAGCCAAAAAAGAATGAGAACTCTGCCATAATCTCGCAAAAAAATATAATTTTTAATTGAAAACGAAGAGCAGGATTAAGTTTAAAAACACAAAACACCTCCCGAGGTTGTGCAGAACCCTCAGAGCTCCACAGGGCTTGGAAAAAGTCGCAAATGCCGCGTGAATGTCCCGGTTGTGGCGCCTTAATTAAGATCATCGATCAGTGATGGGGCAGCGGCGCTAATGAGGGCAGCCCGCAGCAAGGCGAGCTCCAGGGAAAAGCCGGATCCGTCCTGGGCAGGAATTGGGATTGAGTGTGACAAATTTGGAGCTTGGAGAGCAGCGAATCACTGATAAATTGGATTATTTGTCCCTTAA
This sequence comes from Geothlypis trichas, assembly GCA_009764595.1. Lineage (NCBI taxonomy): Eukaryota > Metazoa > Chordata > Aves > Passeriformes > Parulidae > Geothlypis > Geothlypis trichas. The sequence continues at coordinate 4,765,918 of CM019922.1, forward strand.
AAGCAAGCAGCTGATGTGGTTGGAAAGGAGCTTTCACCAAGGCTCCACCTGTTTTAAAATTCCGAATATTTAATGGAGGGGATGGGAATGGTTGATGAAGTTTGGGAAGGAGAAATTAAATCTCCAAATCTCAGCAGCTGAGGGGTGGCTGTGGTAACTCAAGGCAGAGCTGAGAAAGGAATTTTCTAAAAGTTGCTCCTGAAGAAATGGGGAAAATGAGGGAGAGTCGTGTTGGGTGTCAATTTTCAGTCTGGTTTTCACTTGAAGGTTCAGGATCCACTGTTTAAATAGCATAAAAGTATATAAATAATATATAATAATATTAAAAAGCAGGAATAAATCCAGCCTGAGTAATTGGAACATCTCGTGCTCCTGCTCTGTCCTCCCAAGTATATCAAAAGTACATCAATAGTATATTAATAATATTAAAAAATATTAATAATATTAAAAAAAAATAATAAATCCAGCCTGAGTAATTGGAACCTCTTCTGCTCCTGCTCTTTCCTCCAAAGTATATCAAAAGTATATCAATGGCATATAATAATATTAAAAATATAGGAATAAATCCAGCCTAAGTAATTGGAACCTCTTGTGCTGTTGCTCTGTCCTCCCAGGTATATCAAAAGTACATCAAATATTAAAAACATAGGAATAAATCCAGCCTGAGCAATTGGAACCTCCTGTGCTGTTGCTCTGTCCTCCAGGACCGTGTGTCCAGCCACACGTGGGACTTCCCAGTGCTCTGAACTTCCCCAATTTTCAGCACTTTCGCAATATTTGGCCCAGGAAACAAAATATTTCCTCCCACTTCATTTCACAGGGCAAAAGAGAAACAGCTTTAGGGTTTTGTTTAGAACAGCAAAACTGCAGAACAGCTCAAGAGAAGATTTAAACCCCAAAGATTTGCACCCCACGGGCAAAGGGCAGCGGTGCCCCAGGGAAATTCGGGTGGGGAATTTTAGATTTTGACCCCAAGGCCTGGAACCTTCCCTCCCTCTGATCTTTGGGGTCAGTTTTAACTGAGCTGGAACTTCCCATGCTGAGCCCACGTTTACAAGCTGGAGATGGGCAGAGCCAGGAACTGATGGAGGATTTCTGTGTTTGATGGAGATGGGCAGAGCCAGGCACTGATGGAGGATTTCTGTGTTTAATGGAGATGGGCAGAGCCAGGAACCGATGGAGGATTTCTGTGTTTGATGGAGATGGACAGAGCCAGGCATTGATGGAGGATTTCTGTGTTTAGTGGAGATGGGCAGAGCCAGGAACCGATGGAGGATTTCTGTGTTTGATGGAGATGGGCAGAGCCAGGAACTGATGGAGGATTTCTGTGTCTAATGGAGATGGGCAGAGCCAGGAACCGATGGAGGATTTCTGTGTTTGATGGAGATGGGCAGAGCCAGGAACTGATGGAGGATTTCTGTGTTTGATGGAGATGGGCAGAGCCAGGAACTGATGGAGGATTTCTGTGTCTGATGGAGATGGGCAGAGCCAGGAACTGATGGAGGATTTCTGTGTCTATTGGAGATGGGCAGAGCCAGGAACTGATGGAGGATTTCTGTGTTAATGGAGATGGGCAGAGCCAGGAATCAATGGAGGATTTCTGTGTTTAATGGAGATGGGCAGAGCCAGGAACCGATGGAGGATTTCTGTGTCTATTGGAGATGGGCAGAGCCAGGAACTGATGGAGGATTTCTGTTTGGTGGAGATGGGCAGAGCCAGGAACCCATGGAGGATTTCTGTGTTTAGTGGAGATGGGCAGAGCCAGGCACTGATGGAGGATTTCTGTGTTTGATGGAGATGGGCAGAGCCAGGAACTGATGGAGGATTTCTGTGTTTAGTGGAGATGGGCAGAGCCAGGCACTGATGGAGGATTTCTGTGTTTGATGGAGATGGGCAGAGCCAGGAACCGATGGAGGATTTCTGTGTTTGATGGAGATGGGCAGAGCCAGGAACTGATGGAGGATTTCTGTGTTTGATGGAGATGGGCAGAGCCAGGCACTGATGGAGGATTTCTGTGTTTAGTGGAGATGGACAGAGCCAGGAACTGATGGAGGATTTCTGTGTTTAGTGGAGATGGGCAGAGCCAGGAACTGATGGAGGATTTCTGTGTTTGATGGAGATGGGCAGAGCCAGGAACCGATGGAGGATTTCTGTGTTTAGTGGAGATGGGCAGAGCCAGGAACTGATGGAGGATTTCTGTGTTTGATGGAGATGGGCAGAGCCAGGCACTGATGGAGGATTTCTGTGTCTGATGGAGATGGGCAGAGCCAGGAACCGATGGAGGATTTCTGTGTTTGATGGAGATGGGCAGAGCCAGGAACTGATGGAGGATTTCTGTGTTTGATGGAGATGGGCAGAGCCAGGAACTGATGGAGGATTTCTGTGTCTGATGGAGATGGGCAGAGCCAGGCACTGATGGAGGATTTCTGTGTCTGATGGAGATGGGCAGAGCCAGGCACTGATGGAGGATTTCTGTGTCTGATGGAGATGGGCAGAGCCAGGCACTGATGGAGGATTTCTGTGTTTGATGGAGATGGGCAGAGCCAGGAACTGATGGAGGATTTCTGTGTTTGATGGAGATGGGCAGAGCCAGGCATTGATGGAGGATTTCTGTGTTTGATGAAGATGGGCAGAGCCAGGCATTGATGGAGGATTTCTGTGTTTGATGGAGATGGGCAGAGCCAGGCACTGATGGAGGATTTTTGCGCGTTTTTCAGCGGATGCAGAACAGAAGCTGGAGCGGGCAGTGCCTGGGGCAGGGCTGCCCCAACATTCCCATTTCCCTGCTGCTGCATCCCCGGCAGCTTTTAGGGCCTTCCCGGCCCTTTTGGGGGATTTTGTCTCACTTTCCACGGGCTCTGCTTCCCTCTAGCGGGTTCGCTCGGCGCTTCCCTTTTTATTTCTTTTTTACATCCTGATGACCAAAAAAACTCACAGAGTTTGTTTCTGGCGCTGCTATTCAAAGTCACTTCCCAATCCTACTTATTTCATGCTTTTCTTGAGTTTAACCCTCTTCTTCCCAGGCTGGTTTCTTATTTCTGATATGCATAATATTTCTGATACATATATATATTTCTGATATAAATAATATTTCTGATATAGACATCTTTCTGATATACAAAATATTTCTGACATATATACATACTCCTGATATGCATAACATTTCTGATGTATGTATTTCTGATACACATAATATTTCTGCTATAGATATCTTTCTGATACACGTAATATCTCTAATAAATATCTTTCTGAATACATAATATTTCTGAGATACATATTATTTCCTATATATATTTCTGACATATATATCTTTCTGATAAATGTATTTCTCATATACATAATATTTCTGATATATATATTTCTGATAAAAATAATATTTCTGATATAGATAATATTTCTGACATATATATCCTTCTGATATATGTATTTCTGATATAAATAATATTTCTGATACATGTATATTTCTGATAGGCATAATATTTCTGATATACATATTTCTGATATATCTAATATTTCTGACATACATATTTCTGATATACATAATATTTCCGACATATATATCTTTCTGACATGTATAATATTTTTGCTACATATATATTTCTGATATACATATATATTTCTTACATATATATCTTTCTGATATGTATGATATTTCTGATATATATATTTCTGATATACAGTATTTTGAAGCATTTCCATATTCTTTTATGGTGTTAAATTGAAGCCCCCATTCTAAAAACCCCAAAAAATCTATTTACCACCCTGTGACAAACTAACTATTATTCTACTTAAACTTCCTTGACTTGTAATTCTTCATATAAAGGTTGCTAATTGTTTTTTCCAAGGGCTAAATCAAAGGCACAGGGGGGTCTGGGGCTCTGTGCCAAGGTCTCTGAGCCCCTGGGCAGGGTCTGGGGTTCTCCAGGGCAGCCAGAGGAATTTCCTGGGTTCTGACATCTGATCACTTTGTAGATTGAAATTTGAAATTTGTCTTCCAGCTTCCTGAAATCTGAAATTTGTCTTCCAGCTTCCTGAAATTTGAAATTTGTCTTCCAGCTTCCTGTTCCGTTTGGCTGGGCGAGGCTCAGACCGAGTTCAAGCGGGTGGCAGAGGAGAACGTGACCCTGCCCTGCCACCACCGCCTGGGGCTGCTGGAGCAGGGCAGCCTGGACATCGAGTGGCTGCTGCACATCTCTGAGACCGTGCAGAAGGCGGTGGGTTTGCTCAGAAAATCACTTTATTGCTGCCCCCACGCCACCAGGCCTGCATTTCCCAGCACTGCTGTGAGGATCTCTGCAGGTTGTTCTGATGAGGAGAGCAGGGTTTGGGAAACACAGCTGATTTAGGGAGATTGAGAATGTGGAAAAGTTATTTGATAGCTAACATGGATCAGGTTGGGTTACAATGGATGTTTTTATATTTTAAATGTAGTCAGTCTTTGTTAGATCAGGCTCAGAAGTGCCCTTCAGGCTTTCAAAACAACCTTGGCTTTTGCAGGCCCAGTGTTTGAATCTTTAGTTTCAGTACAACACAACAGTAGTTTAGTCCTGATAAAATGCACTTTTTGCACCGTTCTCAGGGTAGAAGGCGGTGGTTTTGCCCAGAAAATCACTTTATTGCTGCCCCCACGCCACCAGGCCTCCATTTCCCAGCATTGCTGTGATGATCTCTGCAGGTTGTTCTGATGAGGAGAGCAGGGTTTGGGAAACACAGCTGATTTAGGGAGATTGAGAATGTGCAAAAGTCATTTGGTATCTAACACGGATCAGGTTGGGTTACAAGGGATGTTTTTATATTTTAAATGTAGTCAGTCTTTGTTAGATCAGGCTCAGAAGCGCCCTTCAGGCTTTCAAAATAACCTTGGCTTTAGCAGGCCCAGTGTTTGAATCTTTAGTTTCAGTACAACACACAGTAGTTTAGCCCTGATAAAAATGAGGTCTGCAGGGCCTTAAACCAGCACAGCCAAACCTCCAGACTGCTTTGATGTGTTGTGGCACAAACTGATGCCTGTTTCCACACTTGTACAGTGCCCAGTGTAAACCCCCAGCAGAAATAAATGCACTTTTTGCACCGTTCTCAGGGTAGAAGGCGGTGGGTTTGCTCAGAAAATCACTTTATTGCTGCCCCCACGCCACCAGGCCTGCATTTCCCAGCACTGCTGTGATGATCTCTGCAGGTTGTTCTGATGAGGAGAGCAGGGTTTGGGAAACACAGCTGATTTAGGGAGATTGAGAATGTGGAGAAGTCATTTGGTATCTAACATGGATCAGGTTGGGTTACAATGGATGTTTTTATATTTTAAATATAGTCAGAAGCACCCTTCAGACTTTCAGAATAACCTTGGCTTTTGCAGGCCCAGTGTTTGAATCTTTAGTTTCAGTACAACACAACAGTAGTTGAGTCCTGATAAAAATGAGGTCTGCAGGGCCTTAAACCAGCACAGCCAAAGCTCCAGACTGCTTTGATGTGTTGTGGCACAAACTGATGCCTGTTTCCACACTTGTACAGTGCCCAATATAAACCTCCAGCAGAAATAAATGCACTTTTTGCATCATTCTCAGGGTAAAAACCCAGGCTTGCTTCCCCACCCTGCCTCAGGCTTCCTGTGTGATTCCTGACAAGTCATGGGATGTGCAGCTCCTGGAAATGCTCAGATTTGTTGTTCCACATGAAAATCAAACGACAGCTCAGTGTGTGCTGTGCTCCCAGGTGATCACCTACTCCGGGGGCCGTGTTTATGATGACCTGAACGAGGAGCAGAAGGGCCGTGTCTCCTTCACCTCCAACTTCCTGGCTGGAGATGCATCCCTGCAAATCATCTCCCTGCAGTCCAGCGATGCAGGGAAATACATCTGCAAGGTCAAGAACGCCGGCCAGTACGAGTGGGCTCGCATCACCCTCAAGGTTGTGGGTAAGGACAGCTCCTTCTTCTCCCAAAAGGGAAAAAAAATAAATCCAGAGTCTCTTCCTGGGGAGAGATTGGTTTCAGCAGGGTAGAAATACACAAAGATATCTCAAGATAGAGTGGCAGTGCCCAATTTGATGTCTTCGTTTGTGTTTTTGGCCACAGGAAGAGCCTAAAGAATTGGTTTGAGGTTGATGGGATAGCACTGAACTAAGTACTGCACCCTCAAAAAAATTCATAAGGATCATTCATGCACAATGGTTCCATCAAGGTTCCCTGTGCTTACATCTCTAGTAGGTTCCTGCCTAGCACAGACACCTTAAGATCAGGTTTTAGCATCCAACTTTAAATCTGCCTTTGTGGTTTTGGCCACAGGATGAGCCTAAAGAGCTGGTCTGAGGTTGGTGTGATAATACTGAACTGTGATAAGTACTGAACCCTAAAACAAATCCATAAGGATCATCTCATGCACAATGGCTCCACCATGAAAATATCAAGGTTCCATCTGACTATATCTCTAGTAGGTTTCTGCCTAGCACAAAGACACCTCAAGATTAGGTTTCAGTGCTCAGCTTTAAATCTGTTGTTTTGGCCACAGGAAGAGCCTAAAGAACTGGTCTGAGGTTGCTGTGATAGCACTGAACTAAGTACTGAACCCTAAATCAAAGTCATAAGGATCATTCATGCACAATGGCTCCACCATGAAATTATCAAGGTTCCCACGTGATTACATCTCTAGTAGGTTCCTGCCTAGCACAAAGACAGCTCAAGACTGGGTTTTAATGCTCAGCTTTATATCTGCCTGTGCATTTTTTGGTCACAGGAAGAGCCTAAAGAACTGGTGTTAGACTGGTGTGATAGCACTGAACTAAGTACTGAACCCTAAATCAAAGTCATAAGGATCATCTCATGCACAATGGCTCCACCATGAAATTATCGAGGTTCTCATCTGATTATCTAGTAGGTTTCTGCCTAGCATAGGCACCTCAAGATCATCAGGTTTTAGTGCCCAACTTTAAATCTGCCTTTGTGGTTTTGGCCACAGGAAGAGCCTAAGGAAGTGGTCTGAGGTTGGTGTGATAGTACTGAACCCTAAACCAAATCCACAAGGATCATCTCACACACATTGGCTGCACCATGAAAATACCAAGGTTCATCTGATTATATCTCTAGTAGGTTTCTGCCTAGCACAAAGACAGCTCAAGATCAGGTTTTAATGTCCAACTTTAAATCTGCCTTTGTGGTTTTGGCCGCAGGAAGATCCTAAGGAAGTGGTCTGAGGTTGGTGTGATAATACTGAACCCTAAACCAAATCCATAAGGATCATCTCACACACAATGGCTGCACCATGAAAATACCAAGGTTCATGTGATTACATCTCCAGTAGGTTTCTACTCAGTGATTCCAGACCTGTCATTTGCCAAAGTTGTTCCTCTGCTCACCTCTCCACTTCCTGGCAGCCAGTGAGTCCCCAAACAGGCACAAACATGCAAAGCCTTTCTTCCCAAGGGCTGGCTGTGATCCCATCACCAGGGCAGGCTGGTATCCATCTCAGCTGGCCACCACCCTGCCCACCCTCCTGCTGGGCACTGGCACTGCATGTCCCAGCCCGTGGGGTGACACATGGGGGTGGCATTTCCCTCCCTGATTTTGGTTTATTGCTTTTCACACTCTCTGTGATCCCCTGGAAGGATCCTGCAGCCTGTCAGGGCAGAGGGGAGAACTGGAGAAGGGAAGGGAGGGAAGGATGTTCTGGAAATTGTGCCTGGAAGAGGAATGGGGTGATAGAGCTGCAAGGGACCGCGAGGCAAAGAGTGTGAGAATGTCACTGCTGTGGCTGAGCCAGGCAGCTCCAGTGTGGGGTGGCAGCTAAAGCCCTAAAAACCTTCTGCTGTGTGCCCTGGAGGAGAAAAAGGGAAAGGAAAAAAAGGGGAAAGGAAAAAAGGGGGAAGGGAAGGGAAGGGAAGGGAAGGGAAGGGAAGGGAAGGGAAGGGAAGGGAAGGGAAGGGAAGGGAAGGGAAGGGAAGGGAAGGGAAGGGAAGGGAAGGGAAGGAAGGGAAGGGAAGGGAAGGAAAGGAAAGGAAAGGAAAGGAAAGGAAAGGAAAGGAAAGGAAAGGAAAGGAAAGGAAAGGAAAGGAAAGGAAAGGAAAGGAAAGGAAAGGAAAGGAAAGGAAAGGAAAGGAAAGGAAAGGAAAGGAAGGAAATGAAAATGGAAAAGGAGTTTTAGTCCCCTAAAAACCATCACTGGTGTGATTCCTTCACTCATTCCAGAGAAGGCAGCTCTTGGAAGCTGTTTAAACGCCAAATGAAAGTTTCCAGCGAGCAAACCGTGCTGTGATGCCATGCCCTGTGTTCTCCTTGCAGAGAAACCCTCCAAGCCCAAGTGCTGGCTGGAGGGGGAGCTGCTGGAGGGGAAGGAGCTGTCCCTGCAGTGCCGCTCCGCCTCGGGCACTGCCCCCATCTCCTACCGCTGGCAGCGCCTCAGCGAGGAGGACGAGAGAGCCGAGCCGCTCCCGCCCAGCTCCAGAGTCAGTGAGTCGGGGCTGCGCTTCCCTCGAGCGCCGGGACCACGGGGAGGATGCTCCGACACCGCTCCCACCCCTGCGGCTGTCCCTGGGGGCTGCTCCACCTTTCCACCTTCTTTCTCCCTTCTTTCCCCTTTCTTTCTCCCTTTTTTTCTCATTTCTTTCCTCCTTTTTTCTCCTTTCTTTCCTTCCTTCTTTCTCCCTTCTTTGCCTTTTCTTTCTCTCTTCTTTCTCCCTTTTTTCCCCTTCTTTTCCCCTTATTTCATCCCTTCTTTCTCCCTTCTTTCCTCCCTTGTTTTCTCCTTCTTTCCTCCCTCTTTCCTCCCTCTTTCCTCCCTCTTTCCTCCCTCTTTCCTCCCTCTTTCCTCCCTCTTTCCTCCCTCTTTCCTCCCTCTTTCCTCCCTCTTTCCTCTTTTCTTTCCTCCCTTTCTCCTTTTTCTCCTTCTTTCTCCCTTCTTTCTTTTTTCTCCCTTCTTTCCCCCTCCTTTTTCCTTTCTTTTCCCATTCTTTCTCCTTTCTTTCTCCCTCCTTTCTTCCCTCCTTCTTTCTTCTTTCCCCCTCCTTTCTCCCTTTTTTCCCCCTTCTTTCTTCCTTCCTCCTTCTTCCCCTTTTTTTCTTCTTTCCTTCCCCCCGGGCATTGTTCCGGAGCTGATTTCACCCCACAGATCAATTTGCCGCTCTCTGCCCTACCCACATCTGAAGTTCCTCCCTCCATTTCACTAACCCCGGTGGTGTTTTCCCCTCGCAGACATCTCGAACCCCGGGCAGGTGCTGCTCAAGAACCTGACCCAGATGAGCACGGGGCTGTACCAGTGCGTGGCCACCAACGAGGCGGGGCAGGAGAGCTGCGCGCTGCAGGTGACAGTGCAGCGTAAGTACCTGGGCAGGGACACACCCCGCACACCTGATGGACACAAAACACACACGGGAGGGATTTATTCAAAATACGGATATTGATCTAGTATCGAGGGAAAATGGGAGCTTTCCAAGTGATTTATTCAAAACGGATATTGATCTAGCACCGATATCCGACTGTGACGGACAAAAACTCTCCAACAGTTTAAAGTTACAAAGTGTGTGTTTATTGTGGGATAGCTCCTAGATACACACCACAATTTACAGGTGATTACAGAGCCCTTTCATCTATGCAAGTACTGAATGTCCAAAGTACAAATACATATTCATGACTTTGGTAAATTCCATTCCCAATATGGATATTGATCTAGTACCGATATCCAACTGTGATCGACAAAAACTCTCCAACAGTTTAGAGTTACAAAGTGTGTGTTTACTGTGGGATAGCTCCCAAATACACACTGCAATTTACAGGTGATTACAGAGTCCTTTCATCTATACAAGTACTGAATGTCCAAAGTACAAATACACGTTCATGACTTTGGTAAATTCCATTCCCAATATGGATATTGATCCAGTACCATTACCCAAAAACTCTCCAACTAAAAGTTTCAAGTTAGAAAGTGTGTGTTTATTGTGGGATAGCTCCCAAATACACACCACAATTTACAGGTGATTGCAGAGTCCTTTTATCTATACAAGTATTGAATACACAAAATACAAATGCATATTGTTCATGACTTTGGTACATCCCATTCCCAATATGGATATTGATCTAGTACCGATATCCAACTGTGATCGACAAAAACTCTCCAACAGCTTAAAGATAGAAAGTGTGTGTTTATTGTGGGATAGCTCGCAAACACACACTGCAATTTACAGGTGATTCCCAGAGTCCTTTTATCTGTACAGGTATTGAATACCCAAAATACAAATGCATATTCGTAACTTTGGTACATCCCATTCCCAATATGGGTACCAATATTCAAAAACTCTCGAACAGTTTAGAGTTACAAAGTGTGTGTTTTTTCCGGGATAGCTCCCAAATACACACCACAATTTACAGGTGATTACAGAGTCCTTTTATCTGTACAGGTATTGAATACCCAAAATACAAATACATGTTCATAACTTTGGTACATCCCATTCCCAATATGGACATTGATCTAGTACCGATTGTGACAAAAACTCTCGAACAGTTTAGAGTTAGAAAATGTGTGTTTAGTGTGGGATAGCTCCCAAACACACACCGCAATTTACAGGTGATTACACAGTCCTTTTATCTATACTAGTATTTATCCATACAAGTATTGAATACCCAAAATACAAATGCATATTCATCACTTTGGTACATCCCATTCCCAATATGGATTTTGAGCTATGGATTTTGATATCCAAAACCTATGGCTTTTTATATTCATATGTATCAATTCAATACAAGTTTTGAACACCCAAAGTACAAATACATGTTCATCACTTTGGTACATCCCATTCCCAATATGGATATTGATCCACTACCAATATCCAAAAACTCTAACTAAAAATTTAAAGTTACAAAGTGTGTGTTTATTGTGGGATAGCTCCCAAATACACACCGCAATTTACAGGTGATTCCAGAGTCCTTTTATCCATACAAGTATTGAATACCCAAAGTACAAATATTCATAACTTTGGTACATCCCAGTCCCGATTCCTATGGTAATTAGTTCAAAAGCTGCTAAGCATGGTAATTAGTTCAAAAGCCATTAAGCATGCGTAGTTTGTTCCTTGAAATGGGTGAAATGGGTCGGTGGTGCCTTTCATGGGGAGGGGTCCCAAAACGAGGAACTAAATGCAGGACAATTTGCAGGCTATCAAGTAACTTTTGACATAATTTAACATAATTTAATCAGGTTTAGCCATCCTGAACAGCAGAGGTCAAAATCGCCTGAGGAGCCCCACCAGGGCGTCCTGTGGATCTGCATACCAGGAAAAGGGTGGAGTTTATCACCCCGAGCCAAACAATGGAGTTCAGCAGCTCCCCAAGCTGGACCTGCTGTGATAAGGCTCCTGACAAAGTCTCCTCCTGCAGATTCCACAGCTTTGGAATTTTTCTGCCCAGCCAAGCCTGAAATAACCGGAATATGGAATGGGGAAAACCGGTTTGCCTCAGGCATGTGAAGTAGAAGCGTCCAGGCAGCTTTTCTGGCAATTGAACTGAACTGGTTTAAAACCTCACTTGGCTTTGCTAAACCCTCCTGAGGGACTGAGCTTAAGGAAACACCTTTCAGCCGAGCCCAGCCGGACCACTTTTATCCCAAAAGGTTGTCAAGAACCATCAGCAAAGGGCCCATCACCCATGGGAAATGTTCTCTCATTACCCGGCTGGTTTGGATGAAAATGCCCTGCCCAGGATGGTTCCCTGTCCTGCTTTGTCTGCCTCAGTCAGGTCACTTTCCCTCCACATTTGAATAATTAATTTCAGATTAGGGTTGTAATCATTCAAGGGAGTTGAAGGGGGGAAAATCCTCATGGGGAAATTCTAAGAGATTAAACATTCCTCTGCTTTGGGTGCTGCCTGGTGCTGTGTTCCACACAGGGGCTGCCCTGTCTTTGTGTTTTCTGTATTTTTACACTCTTAAAAGGGGATTTTTCTTCCTTATTTCACATCCAGCTTCAGAATAGGGCTGTAATCATTAAAGGGGAGTTGAAGGGGGGAATAAAATCCTCATGGGCAAACATTAAGAGATTAAACACTCCTCTGCCTTGGGTGCTGCCGGGTGCTGTTCCACACAGGGGCTGCCCTGTCTTTGTATTTTCTGTATTTTACTCTTAGAAGGGGATTTTCCCTCCTTATTTCAACTTGAATTTCAGAATAGGGCTGCAATCATTCAAGGGGAGTTGAAGGGGGGAACAAAATCCTCATGGGGAAACATTAAGAGATTAAACATTGCTCTGCCTTGGGTGCTGCCTGGTGCTGTGCTCCACACAGGGGCTGCCCTGTCTTAGTATTTTCTGTACTTTTACACTCTTAGAAGGGGATTTTCCCTCCTTATTCCAACTCCAATTTCAAGATAGGGTTGTAATCATTAAAGGGGAGTTGAAGGGGGGAACAAAATCCTCATGGAGAAACATTGAGAGATTAAACATTGCTCTGCCTTGGGTGCTGCCTGGTGCTGTGTTCCACACGGGGGCTGCCCTGTCTTTGTATTTCCTGTACTTTTACACTCTTAGAAGGAGATTTTCCCTCCTTATTTCAACTCCAGTTTCAGAATAGGGCTGCAATTCAAGGGGAATTGAAAGGGGGAAAAATCCTCATGGGGAAACATTAAGAGATTAAACATTGCTCTGCCTTGGGTGCTGTCTGGTGCTATGCTCCACATGGGGGCTGCCCTGTCTTAGTATTTTCTGTACTTTTGCACTCTTAGACGGGGATTTTCCCTCCTTATTCCAACTCCAATTTCAAGACAGGGTTGTAATCATTAAAGGGGAGTTGAAGGGGGGAACAAAATCCTCATTGGGAAACATTGAGAGATTAAACATTGCTCTGCCTTGGGTGCTGCCTGGTGCTGTGTTCCACACGGGGGCTGCCCTGTCTTTGTATTTTCTGTATTTTTACACTCTTAAAAGGGGATTTTTCTTCCTTATTTCACATGCAGTTTCAGAATACGGCTGCAATCATTCAAGGGAGTTGAAGGAGGGAACAAAATCCTCATGGGCAAACATGAAGAGATTAAACATTGCTCTGCCTTGGCTGCTGCCTGGTGCTGTTCCACACTGGGGCTGCCCTGTCTTTGTGTTTTCTGTACTTTTACACTCTTAGATGGAGATTTTTCCTCCTTATTCCAACCCTGCCCCGCAGCTGAAGGCACAGCCCTGATGGTTTCACCTTTGCAGAGGTGACAGCCTCACTCCAGCTTAGCTGGAGATAAACTGGTTCAACTTCTGGGTGGAGACACACCTCAAAAATAAACTCCAGCGTGCTGTGCTGAGTTCTACCCAATGCTGGCACTTGTAGCACGGACTGAAAACTCCCCACACCACCAAGGGCTCACCGATAAATTTGGTTTTTTTGGACAACAGATGCACAAAACATCAGCATGATCGCCGGGGCGG
>CM019922.1:4784297-4796523 GCA_009764595.1 Geothlypis trichas
GATTTAAGAGAGATCTTAAGAAAAAATGATTTGAGGGAAAAGGGATCTTCTTTTTAAATTTTCTGTTGTTGTTTTTTCCCTTTGAAAATGGACCACTGAGCATTAAAACCCTACAGCAGCAAAGCTGTGCTGTTGAGTGAAACTGTGTGAGTGAAAAGAAGCCAAACCTCAGGATTTTTTAAAAGGGATCAACAAAAGGATGCATAATATCCCAGAGAGGTTTTGTGGGGAGGGAGAAGTCTCCCAGACTGCTTTTGGAGATGTTTCTTGAAGATTGTGTTGTCTTAAGTGAAGATTTTGAGGCTGAGGGTGTCCAGCCAGGTGCTTCACATTTTCTGCATTCAGTGAAATACCGGAGCTGTAACTAAAATGGAAATTAAAGGATCACTCCCAAAGGACAGGAGATGCAGCATTAAGGTGTCTGAACCAAACTCCACTAAAGGGAAAGGACCTTTTCAGTCAAGAAAACAGAGGTGCTTTAATTGCCAGAATAAACTTCGGGCCAGGAGCCTGACTGTGCTTCCATGGGCAGCACTGCAGGGCCATGAGAGCCCCACTGGAGGGGTGCCCGTGGCCACTGAGCCTTAGAGAGAGAGAACTGGGCACTGAACCCAGCAGGGAGGCACTGCCCACACGGGCAGGGCCACCGAGGCACCACAAAGCCTGGATGGAGCCTTGGGCAGAGCTCTCAGTCCCTGCCAGCTGCAGAAGTGAAGGGTTTGTGCTGGAGAAGCCTTATGGAAAGTTCTTCCCCAGCCTGGGTGAGCAGCACTGCCCAGCTGAGGCCAGGGAAGGCCTGAAGGGTTCCCTGGCACAGGAAATCACACCTGGGACAGGTAAACGAGCACAAAATGCTGCTCCCATCAGGACATCGTTGTGTGAGCTGTCCCACTCCCACACCAAATGCTGGGCCATGCGCCAGGGCTGAGGCTTAAACCTTTAGCAAGACTCTTAAAACATGGCAAGAATTGTAAAAAATATTTTTTGTGAGCAACCAGGTTAAGCATTTCCACAGAATATGAAGTTAGGGAAGGATGGGAGGAAGGGGCAGATGCAGAATTCTGTCACTGATTTTTCCCCTGAAGGATTTGGCTCTGAGCACTGCTACACACAAGACACTGAGCTTGTAGCTTCTAGATTCCTGTGTCCCTAGACTGGTGATTTTCTGTTTCAAAAATGAAGGTGTTTGGGTTTTTTCCCCACTGGAGGGAGTATAAGAGTTTCTCCAATTTGTGGAAAGAGCCTACAGAAGATGGCTGAGCACAGAAAAACCACAGATCTAGAATTATTTCTCCAGGATTAATCTCCTTTTCTGACTGAGACCCAGAATTTCTAATTTCTACACTTGAGATCTTTGTCAACCTGATCAAAGCCAAGCTCGGGCTATCTCCATATGAGAAAGAGTTTCCAAACTTGCCCTACACTATGTGAGAACTCCCCTTGCTAGGAGCAATCCCTCAAAATTCCACTGCTTTCTCCACCCCAGATTTAACCCCTGGCAGGACAAACTCCTGATGCTGTGCAGGGAAAACAATCCCAGCTTTAATAAAACCTGGCATGAGGTGTTTGACAAGCTGCTCCTGCCATGGCAGCTGCTGGGGTGGATTCTCTGTCATTCCACCCTGGATCAGGGTGGGAAGCAGCAGCTCTGGGATTGCTCTGCAGTTGGTTTTATGCTGAGCCCTGAAGGTTCAGGTGCTTCAAAGCACTCCTGAGCTATTTCAGAGCTGGGAAAATTCCAAAAGCAGGGACAGGATGGTGAAAGGAGCCTGTGGGTTCCTCTGTGGGTGCTCACTGTGCTGAACATCCCCTGAGCTGAACATTCCCTGTGCTGAACATTCCCTGTGCTCAACATCCCCTGAGCTGAACATCCCCTGAGCTGAACATCCCCTGTGCTGAACATCCCCTGTGCTGAACATTCCCTGTGCTGAACATTCCCTGAGCTGAACATTCCCTGAGCTGAACATTCCCTGAGCTGAACATCCCCTGTGCTGAACATCCCCTGAGCTGAACATTCCCTGAGCTGAACATCCCCTGAGCTGAACATTCCCTGAGCTGAACATTCCCTGAGCTGAACATTCCCTGTGCTGAACATTCCCTGAGCTGAACATCCCTTGAGCTGAACATTCCCTGAGCTGAACATCATCTGAGCTGAACATTCCCTGAGCTGAACATTCCCTGTGCTGAACATCCCCTGAGCTGAACATCCCCTGTGCTGAACATTCCCTGTGCTGAACATTCCCTGAGCTGAACATTCCCTGTGCTGAACATTCCCTGAGCTGAACATCCCCTGAGCTGAACATTCCCTGTGCTGAACATCCCCTGTGCTGAACATCCCCTGAGCTGAACATTCCCTGAGCTGAACATTCCCTGTGCTGAACATCCCCTGTGCTGAACATCCCCTGAGCTGAACATCCCCTGAGCTGAACATCCCCTGAGCTGAACATCCCCTGAGCTGAACATCATTCCCTGTGCTGAACATCATCCCCTGAGCTGAACATCCCTTGAGCTGAACATCCCTGTGCTGAACATTCCCTGAGCTGAACATTCCCTGTTCTGAACATCCCCTGAGCTGAACATCCCCTGTGCTGAACATTCCCTGAGCTGAACATTCCCTGAGCTGAACATCCCCTGAGCTGAACATCCCCTGTTCTGAACATCCCCTGAGCTGAACATCATTCCCTGTGCTGAACATCATCCCCTGTGCTGAACATCCCCTGAGCTGAACATCCCCTGAGCTGAACATTCCCTGTTCTGAACATCCCCTGTGCTGAACATTCCCTGAGCTGAACATTCCCTGAGCTGAACATTCCCTGTGCTGAACATTCCCTGTGCTGAACATCCCCTGTTCTGAACATCCCTTTTGCTGAACATTCCCTGTGCTGAACATTCCCTGTGCTGAACATCCCCTGAGCTGAACATTCCCTGAGCTGCACCTCAGTGATGGGTTTCTCCTTCAGCCAGGTTTTAGGAGTTCTCAGAGAACCTTTCACACCTGAGATAGCCCAGCTATCCCCCAATGGCATAAAATCAGCAGGATGGTTTCTGAGGTAGGGTTGGAAACAGAAAAATGTTCAATAAAAGACAAAATAACAAAGATCTTACAGAGAAAAACCGAGCCAAGGGCAAGAGGTTCTTGCTTTTGTGTGAAAGGTTAACACAAAATGCCCTTAAATCTACTATTGCCCCCCAATCTAAACAGTGAAAAATTAACACAAAATACCCTTAAATCTACTCTTGCCCCCCAATCTACCCAATGTCCCCAAAACTACTCTTGCTTTACTATTTGCTTTACTTTTTAACTGTCTCACTGGGTTTTTGCTGTCCAGGTCTCTGCTTCAGCCCACTCATCAGTGACTCCCAGGGAAGGGAAAAGTTCCTCACCAAAGGGAGCAGGACAAAGGGATCATTCCAAAGGTATTCCATTTCCCAAGCCCACCAGGAGTTGCACTAGGGAAGCAAATAAGCCAAACCTTGTTTTGTAAAATAGTGTATTAAAGCATTTACTGTCATATACCAGCTATTCATGAATTGTGTGATTAAAATGCCTACATTTAATGTTATGTAGCTTTTTGTTTCTCAGCAGCTGAACTAAGCTTCCATCTCTGCTACCTGCTATGATTGGTGTACTTGTACTGTGTCTGAACAACTCAGAGGAAAGCAAATATTTATTATTGATTCCTTTGAATCAATCATTTAATAAATTTTTTTTTTTGGTTGGTTGTTTTATAAATAAAGGTGCTGCAGCTGAAGTGCTGCAGCTCAACTCAACTCGTACCATTTTCTGGGGTGTGATGGGTTTCATGCTGTCAAGCTGAATCCAAAGGGGGAAAAAAAAACCCAGGCTGGAGTTAAAAATACCATTTTTAAGCTAAGCTAAGCAGGCCTATGTGCACATTTGCATGGGAAGCGTGGGGAAGCTGGGCTTTTTTTCCTTTTAGCCTAAATTGGGTGACATTTCACAAAAAATGTGAAACCTTGAGTGATACATGGAGAGAACTATTTTATGTGGGGATAAACCCCAGATATCTGGGTATATTTGGGATATTTGGGGATCTGGGGTATTTTTGGCTGAGGATGCAGGTGCTGGAAGCCAACCTGGTAAATTAATAATGCCAGCACAACAACCCCTGGTGCTTTGTGTGCACATTTCCATGGGTAGCTGGGCTTTTTTCCTGGGTATTTTTTAGCCTAAATTGGGTGACATTTTACAAAAGATGTGAAACCTTGGGTTATACATGGAGGGAAATGTGGTTTTATGTGGGGATAAACCCCAGACACTTGGGGATATCTGGGATATTTGGGGTTCTGGGGTATTTTTGGCTGAGGATGCAGGTGCTGGAAGCCAAGCTGGTCAATGAATAATGCCAGCACAACAACCCCTGGTGCTTTGTGTGCACATTTGCATGGGAAGCTGGGCTTTTTTTCCTGGGTATTTTTTAGCCTAAACTGGGTGACATTTCACAAAAGATGTGAAACTTTGGGTGATGCATGGAGGGAAATGTTTTATGTGGGGATAAACCCCAGACACTTGGGGATATCTGGGTAAATTTGGGATATTTGGGGATCTGGGGTATTTTTGGCTGAGGATGCAGGTGTTGGAAGCCAAGCTGGTCAATGAATAATGCCAGCACAACAACCCCTGGTGCTTTGTGTGCACATTTGCATGGGAAGCTGGGCTTTTTTTTCCTGGGTATTTTTTAGCCTAAGTTGGGTGACATTTCACAAAAAATGTGAAACCTTGAGTGATACATGGAGGGAAATGTTTTATGTGGGGATAAACCCCAGATATTTGGGTGTATCTGGGATATTTGAGGTTCTGGGGTATTTTTGGCTGAGGATGCAGGTGCTGGAAGCCAAGCTGGTCAATGAATAATGCCAGCACAACAACCCCTGGTGCTTTGTGTGCACATTTCCATGGGAAGCTGGGTTTTTTTTCCTGGGTATTTTTTTAGCCTAAACTGGGTGACATTTCACAAAAGATGTGAAACTTTGGGTGATACATGGAGGGAAATGTGGTTTTATGTGGGAATAAACCCCAGACACTTGGGGATATCTGGGTATGTTTGGGATATTTGGGGTTCTGGGGTATTTTTGGCTGAGGATGCAGGTGCTGGAAGCCAAGCTGGTCAATGAATAATGCCAGCACAACAACCCCTGGTGCTTTGTGTGCACATTTGCATGGGAAGCTGGGCTTTTTTTCCTGGGTATTTTGTAGCCTAAATTGGGTGACATTTCACAAAAGATGTGAAACCTTGGGTGATACATGGAGGGAAATGTGGTTTTATGTGGGGATAAACCCCAGATATTTGGGTGTATCTGGGATATTTGAGGTTCTGGGGTATTTTTGGCTGAGGATGCAGGTGCTGGAAGCCAAGCTGGTCAATGAATAATGCCAGCACAACAACCCCTGGTGCTTTGTGTGCACATTTGCATGGGAAGCTGGGCTTTTTCTCCTGGGTATTTTTTAGCCTAAATTGGGTGACATTTCACAAAAGATGTGAAACTTTGCGTGATACATGGAGGGAAATATGGTTTTATGGGGGGATATCTGGGTAAATTTGGGATATTTGAGGTTCTGGGATATTTTTGGCTGAGGATGCAGGTGCTGGAAGCCAAGCTGGTCAATGAATAATGCCAGCACAACAACCCCTGGTGCTTTGTGTGCACATTTGCATGGGAAGCTGGGCTTTTTTTCCTGGGTATGTTTTAGCCTAAACTGGGTGACATTTCACAAAAGATATAAAACTTGGGGTGATACATGGAGGGAAATGTTTTATGTGGGGATAAACCCCAGATATCTGGGTAAATTTGGGATATTTGAGGTTCTGGGGTATTTTTGGCTGAGGATGCAGGTGCTGGAAGCCAAGCTGGTCAATGAATAATGCCAGCACAACAACCCCGGGTGCTTTGTGTGCACATTTCCATGGGAAGCTGGGCTTTTTTTCCTGGGTATTTTTTAGCCTAAATTGGGTGACATTTCTCAAAAGATGTGAAACTTTGGGTGATACATGGAGGGAAATATGGTTTTATGTGGGGATAAACCCCAGATATCTGGGTGTATCTGGGATATTTGGGGATCTGGGATATTTTTGGCTGAGGATGCAGGTGCTGGAAGCCAAGCTGGTCAATGAATAATGCCAGCACAACAACCCCTGGTGCTTTGTGTGCACATTTGTATGGGAAGCTGGGCTTTTTTTCCTGGGTATTTTTTAGCCTAAATTGGGTGACATTTCACAAAAGATGTGAAACCTTGAGTGATACATGGAGGGAAATATGGTTTTATGTGGGGATAAACCCCAGATATTTGGGTGTATCTGGGATATTTGGGGATCTGGGATATTTTTGGCTGAGGATGCAGGTGCTGGAAGCCAAGCTGGTCAATGAATAATGCCAGCACAACAACCCCTGGTGCTTCACCCTCGCCCTGCTGTGCCCTCCCTGCTGAAGCACCCAACGTGCCCGGCTCTGCCCGTGAGCTCCGGGGTGAGCAGCAAACCTTGAGCCGAGCTCAGCCAGTCCAGATCATGCAGATAAAGCTGCGCAGGCAGCCAGCCAGGCAGCTGGGGGAGGGATTATGGGGAGATAAAGGTGCTGGGCTTGGTTTCTCTCAGCCTTCTTTCCCCCTCAGGGTGTTTGCAGAGGTGTTCAGACATCGACAATCCTCCTCGCTGAAATCTGGGAGCAAAAATTGCGACATCATTGGTGTTTGAAACAAAAGCGGGTGACAGCACAGTGGGCTCACAGGTGGGGCCTGTCCCAAATTCCAGTGCAAACTGCTGCTGCTCCCAGGGGAGTTGGTGACATTAAAAACCCCCACAGAGATGAAGCAGCTCCACTAAGAGAAGTCTAAAAAATGCCATAGGATTGCTTCAATCCCAACTTCATTTTGTTTTATTGCAACAACGTTTCTGCATCAACACATATAATTAAAGATACTGTACCACACATACCGGTGGAGTTGGTGACACTAAAAACCCTCACAGAGATGAGATGAGATGAGATGAGATGAGATGAGATGAGATGAGATGAGTTCAGATGAAGCAGCTCCACTAAGAGAAATCTAAAAGAAGTCATAGGATTGCTTCAATCCCAACTCCATTTTGTTTTATTGCAACAACGTTTCTGCATCAACACATATAATTAAAGATACTGTACCACGCATACCAGTGGAGTTGGTGACATTAAAAACCCTCAGAGAGATGAGATGAGATGAGATGAGATGAGATGAGTTGAGATGAAGCAGCTCCACTAAGAGAAGTCTAAAAGATGCCATAGGATTGCTTCAATCCCAACTCCATTTTGTTTTATTGCAACAACGTTTCTGCACCAACACATATAATTAAAGATACTGTACCACGCATACCAGTGGAGTTGGTGACACTAAAAACCCTCACAGAGATGAAGCAGCTCCACTAAGAGAAGTCTAAAAAATGTCATAGGATTGCTTCAATCCCAACTCCATTTTGTTTTATTGCAACAACGTTTCTGCATCAACACATATAATTAAAGATACTGTACCACCATACCAGTGGAATTGGTGACACTAAAAACCCTCACAGAGATGAGATGAGATGAGTTCAGATGAAGCAGCTCCACTAAGAGAAGTCTAAAAGATGCCATAGGATTGCTTCAATCCCAACTCCATTTTGTTTTATTGCAACAACGTCTCTGCATCAACACATATAATTAAAGATACTGTACCACGCATTAAACAGGATTACACTTTGGACATTGCCCATATTTCTGAGTTCATAATATACCACTAGTGTTCATATGAATGTCATTTCAGGACTCTTTGTAATACTTCAGATTTTTTTTTAAGTTGTAAATACACCAGAGCAGGGAGATACAAGGGCTGACTTCTTGATAAAAGGGCTATGGGAGAAATTTTTGAAGATAACTATAAAATAGACAGTCGTCAGCTATGTAGTGGAGTTCTGCTTGTCAGTTGTGTTGTCACTTTTCTTTGGTAGAGGATCAGGAATTTGGGGTTATTTTTAACCCGGAGCAGTTTGTCCTGACAGGCTGAGAGGGGGGAACCCCGTGGGAAAGGGAAAGGAGGGCCTTGGAAATGGGGGAAATGGGTGAAATGGGTGAAATGGGTGAAATGGGTGAAATGGGTGATTTTCAAACTCCAGCGGATGCCAGTTATAAATATAAAGAAATAAATAAATAAATAAATAGATAAATAAATAAATATATAACTATATTATAACTATATATAAATATATGTAGTTATATATATATAGTTATATATATATATATATATATATAGTTATAAATATATATATATAAATAATTGCTGCTGTGCTGAGCAGCAGGAATGCCTTTGATAATCTCCCTTCTCCTCCCAATTTAAACACTGAAAGGAGAAGCAGCGCTAGATCCTTGCTACACTAAATTCACACCCCAAAATAACGTTTCAATCCATAATTAAAAAAAAAAAAAAAAAAAAACAAAAAAAAAACAAAAACAACTCCACACTAAACACTTAAAGGAAATACTCCAGCCTGCCAAGCTTTGATTGATGTGATATCAAGCAAACGAGCTGCTTTTGTCCGGTTTAGCAGCTGTAATTTCTGGTGGGATGAGTCATTTGCACAGCGCGCTCCTCCCGGCACTGACTCACCGCAGTGTCGCTGCCTCCCCTGCTCCAGCCCGCTCTCCCCGCCGTGCCCGCACATCCAAATGTCACCGTGGCATCCCCGGCTGCTATTCTTAGGTGCCACCGTCACTGTCCCCGCGCTTTTCAACAAATCAACCCCAAAAACCGCCCCAAAGGCGAACAGCAAGGTGGGCTCGGTGGGAATTACACTGAGGAGCATCTCTGGAGTAACCTTGGAGCAGAACACCAGAGCAGCCTGGACATGGTGCAGTGTGCTTTATTCAGTGGGAATTACACTGAGGAGCAAATCTGGAGTAACCTTAGAGCAGAACACCAGAGCAGCCTGGACATGGTGCAGTGAGCTTTGCTCAGTGGGAATTACACTGAGGAGCATCTCTGGAGTAACCCTGGAGCAGAACACCAGAGCAGCCTGGACATGGTGCACTGTGCTTTGCTCAGTGGGAATTACACTGAGGAGCATCTCTGGAGTAACCCCGGAGCAGAACACCAGAGCAGGCTGGACATGGTGCAGTGAGCTTTGCTCAGTGGGAATTACACTGAGGAGGATCTCTGGAGTAACCTTAGAGCAGAACACCAGAGCAGCCTGGACATGGTGCACTGTGCTTTGCTCAGTGGGAATTACACTGAGGAGCAAATCTGGAGTAACCTTAGAGCAGAACACCAGAGCAGGCTGGACATGGTGCACTGTGCTTTGCTCAGTGAGAATTACTCCGAGGAGCATCTCTGGAGTAACCTTAGAGCAGAACACCACAGCAGGCTGGACATGGGGGAGTGTGCTTTGCACACCTCAGTGGGAATTACACTGAGGAGCATTTCTGGAGTAACCTTAGAGCAGAACAGCACAGCAGGCTGTACTCTGGACTTGGTGCAATGTGCTTTGCACATTTTACCACTTTGCTCAGTGAGAATTACACTGAGGAGCATCTCTGGAGTAACCCTGGAGCAGAACACCAGAGCAGGCTGTACTCTGGACATGGTGCAGTGTGCTTGGAACACCTGAGTGGGAATTAGCCTGAGGAGGATCTCTGGAGTGACCTTAGAGCAGAACACCAGAGCAGGCTGTACTCTGGACTTGGTGCACTGTGCTTTGCACATTTTACCACTTTGCTCAGTGAGATTTACACTGAGGAGCATCTCTGGAGTAACCTTGGAGCAGAACAGCACAGCAGGCTGTACTCTGGACATGGTGCAATGTGCTTTGCACATTTTACCACTTTGCTCAGTGAGAATTACTCTGAGGAGCATCTCTGGAGTAAGCCTGGAGCAGAACAGCACAGCAGGCTGTACTCTGGACAGGGTGCAGTGTTCTTACCTGGCCAGGTGCACCTGCCCTCACCTCAGGAGGCACAGCTGGTGCTCCATGACACAGAGCCCCTTCCCCTGCCCTGCCTTTAACCTTGTGCACCCCAATCCCAGCTCCAAACCCTTCCCTTGGATGCCACCCCAAAATCCCAGCTCCAAACCCTTCCCTTGGGTGCCACCCCAAAATCCCAGCTCCAAAACCTTCCCTTGGGTGCCACCCCAAAATCCCAGCTCCAAACCCTTCCCTTGGATGCCACCCCAAAATCCCAGCTCAGCTGTGAGCCCTGAGCAATAGCAGGACCACAAACTGGCAGGACACCAGTGACTCCAGTGGGACCAGAGCTTCTGCTGGGGTGGGACTGGTTCTGTGGGCTGGCACTGGGTCACCAGCTGAGCCAGGGGACAGTGTCACATCCCCTCGTTTTGTCACCCCAAACTGCCAGGAAAAGGGACACTGCCACCCTTATCTCAGGATGTGGCTTGCACACAGGAATTGTCACAGACACACACAAGGAACAGGCTGAGGGATCTGCTCCTGTGCTGGATTTTTAAGTGTTACCAACAGCAATTTTGTCTAAAGTCAGTCTGAGATGCTTTTTCTTGTGCTGTTTTTATCCCTTTACATGGAAGACATCTCTCTTTTCTTTTACCCCTTTTGAGGAAGAGATCACCACCACTGAACAGCAAGAAGGTGTTGATGGACAGAACTTTGGGAGGGGTTAAAGGGTCAAAAAGGGTAAAACCTCCATGGTGAGGGGGCTGAGCACATGGCAGGGAAAAATCTTTTTCTCCTGGTCATAACTTTTTTTTCTCTATTCAGCCTTCTGTTGTATTTTTGATAAGGTTTAATAAACCTTCCTAATCTATGAAACGTTAGTGGCTGTTTCTCTCTCTGCCTGGCCTGTTTTCCCCTGTGCTGTGTCCCAGAGCCTGGCCAGGACTCGGTGTTTGTGTTCCCTGCTCCCAGAGCCTCCCTGGCCTTTATTCCCTGTAAATATTGGATGCAGTCACAGCCCTGAGCGTGACCTCAGGTGATTCCCGACCTCTGCCCCGCTCCCCTCACCCCTAGGGACACCAAAACCCCCGTTTTTCCACCATTTTCCTTCCCAAATGTTAGGAAAATTCATCCACAAACACCAGAGGTTTATGTCCAAAAAGGAGACAGAGCAGTCCTGGGACTTTATTCCAATCAAGGAAGAGGCCATGGGGCATCCCCTGGGCTTTCTCTTTTTGGAGGATGCAGCCTCCTTTTTATCCCAATTTCTCAGCCACATTTCCCTTCTCTTTCCCCATTCCTGAGGTACTTGAGAGGTTCAGATTTCCTGATACCAGAGATTCCCCTCTCATGTATAACCACCCCTTTTAATTTTTAATTCTTACTGAAATTGAGGGACTTTTCTTCCCCATTGTTTCTTTCATCTTTCAATGTCCAAATTAATTCATCAGCAAACCTAAAGTTTATTTGTAAAAGCAAACCTCTTTTTCCATTCACCAATCAGTGGGATCATTCCCATTGTTTCTTTTCTCTCCCAGTGCTGGTTTTATCCACCAGCAGCCCCACAGCTGGTTTGGAAATACAAATCCACTATTCCCCTCACAAATAAATAAATTAATCCATGCTGGGAGCTGCGTTACCCACATCCCAAGGGGTGACAGCCTGTCCTGGGCCTGCACTCAGGCTCCGGATGGATGGGAACATTTAGAATGAATTATAAAGTGTGGAGACGCCTGAAATGGTTTTTTCTCTGTGGAATAAGCGGTTCCAGTGTCCGAACACACCCCAAACACGGCTTCCTGCGGGAGGGACAGCCCGGGGGTAAAGCGGGGACTCCTGTGCCTTGCAGGAGGGAACATGGAGGATGCAATTATTGCACTCGGGGGATTTGCGGAGCACACGCTGCGGGAAGCGCCCGGCGATGGCTGCGGGTGTGAGATCGGGGAACGCCGCCGTTCCTGAGGGGAAGGAGCGATGCCGGCGGGCACGGGGACACCCCCGGGGCTGGCCCGGGCTCTCCCCTCATGGCGCCGCCATCTTGCGCTTCCCCTTCCCCGCCGCTCTCCTTCCCCGCCGCCCTCTATGCAAATCACCCGCCATTTCCGCGCGCCGATTGGTCCCTCCCGCTCTATTGCGAAATATGCAAATAAAGACCTGGCGCGCTGTGTGGGGATTGGCTAAAAAGCCCGCCCGCTCCCTACGCCACGCCCTCCACTCGTGTCGTCACCAGCAATGCGGGCTCTGATTGGTCAAAGCGCGAGGAAAGGCGCGCCCACCGCGGGGTTTGGGGGGTTTGGGGG